>OY757940.1:14632392-14712392 GCA_963585895.1 Sepioteuthis lessoniana | reverse complement strand
ATAGGCTGACTGTATCCCCTGCAGAGAGGGGGTTAAGACTTAACCCTAACCTCCCAAAAAATGAGGTGTGATACTAAACTGCATCTGATGGTGAGGTTCAAATTCTGGAGATCTTGGGAAGTGTGGAGTACCTCTTTATTTCAATTATTTCCAGGTCCACTCTGATCTGGTCTCGAAGCACCATTTATGGCTGAAATAGATCTGTTTAAATATGTTCGTATTCTTTAGGACCCTTTGCAAAAAAAAAGTCATAAGAAACAGTGACATGAAAAACATAGATATGAATATCTAGGAAGTAGTCGACCTTAGTCGAAGGTGACTCGAAGGCCCCCTTTTCAATAGCTACCACACCTATGTGTAGGGGAGGGCACTACTCCATTCCCTGAGTTGCTCCACTTTACCCTTGATCTTTACCTTATAATGTTGAGTGTTAAGCAAGACAGCATCAAGTATCATTTTTTGAGACTGGTATAACTAGACCTGGGATTGAACACAGGTCACCCGGACCATTGGTGAACACTACTCATTAGACCAATGACCCGGTAACACTCTACAAAACAACAACAATTCGGCCTCTTTTCTCCCATCTTGAAAACCATTCAAGGAACTCAGACAAGATATGTTGGGCATAGCTGAGAAAGTAAGGGCGAACTCAGAAGCGACGTTTTCCTATGGACTTCTACACATGGACACACCAGGAACATGATTGGGAGCAATGTAGAATAATATTATTAAGAATAATAATGTTAATTAAATGAAATTATTTTATCACATTCAGACCGGACATTGGCATATGGTTAGAGTGTTTGCCAATGGCCCAGGAGACCTGGGTTCAATCCCAGGTCGAGTCATACCAAAGACTCAAAAAATGGTTCTTGATACCGCCTTGCTTAACACTCTGCATTATAATGTAAGGGTTAAAGATAAAGTGGAGCAAATCCAGGGAAAGGAGTAGCGCCCACCCCTACAACTTGGTGTAGTAGCTATCGATAAGGGAGCCTTCGGGTCACCCTCGACTACGGTCGCTAACAACTTACTTATTTAATCACAACAATGTGTGAATACTGCAGACTGACAGAAAAAGAATACGAGCACAGGCATAATTAACTGGTTTAGTTTGGTTTCTTTGTTTAGTGGCCTATCAACCTTCGTGGGTTATTTAATGCCTGAGCAATCCTTGTAGAAGAGCTATAGGAGTGCTGTTTAACCCACAGCTTGAAGGATAATGGGGTTCATGCCTTTCCCACTACGATGTCGCAGCCTAGCACTTTAGCTACTTTGCCAAGAGGCCCTTCCATGATTTGGTGGGTAGGGTGATCTACTGGGAGTGAAATTTGGTTGATTTTAACAGCATGTCACACCATCGAGAATTATTCATATGTTTAGAGGTTTGGGAAACGCATTCGTTATATGTTCATATCTACATTTCTGTGTGTATTTTTTGTTTTGCTTTTTGTTTTGTTTTTTTGTTTATTGGCCCTCAATCCTGTCGAATATAAATAGTTTTTGAACAGATCTATTTGGCCCACAGATGAGACCCTAACAGAATCTACCACTCTGGGTCAGTGGACGAGGGAGTAATGACAAGGTTTGGTTTGGTTTGTTTGGGTTTTATGGCATATCAACCTTTGTAGATTATCTAATGCCAAATCCATTTTTATACAAATAATCAATTCTTTTTCAGACAATTCAATTTAAGTACACAGTTTAATTGTCAAAGACGCTTTTATTTCTAGCTATTTAGTTTAGTCAAACAGTTCTAATTCAAACAATTCTGTTTTGTATAAGACCGGCCCATTGGCTTAGTGGTAGCCAGGGAGACCGAGGTTCAATCTCAGGTTGAGTCATACCAAAGACTCAAAAAGTGGTACTTGATACCTCCTTGCTTAACACTCAGCATTATAAGGTACATATCAAGGGTAAAGTGGAGCGTAAGGATTAGCGTCCTCCTCTACACCCCGATGTAGTAGCCATTCAAAAGGGAGCTTTCGGGTAGCCCTCGACTACAGTCGCCACCTTTACGTTTTTTATAAGTATAGTTTTTTGTTTACGCTCAGTTATATGTCAAAACAGTTCTATTTCAAACAATTCAGTTTTGCATCAGTACAGTTTCAATGTCAAAACAGCACTAACTCAAACAATTCAGTATACCATACAAAAACAGTTCCATTTCAAACAATTCAGTTTAGGATAAGAACACAGTTTAAATGTCAAAACAGTTCTATTTCAAGCAATTCAGTTTAGCATGAGTACAGAGTTTAGTTCTATTTGACCCATTGATAGCCTTGGTGCCACAACTTTTGGCCATAGTCGACTTGGGAGTGATGGCAATGAAGGGATACTCCGCATTCCCCAAGGCTCCAACATTACTGGAAATTCCTCATCAGATTGTTTAATGTCATATCTAAGACACTCATTGAGAGGCTCTTACCCTCTACAAAGGTGCAGTCGGTGTATTCTACAGCTCCAGCTGACTGAGCAAGTAATGGCAAGGAAGGAGTTCTCACTCCCCAGATCCCCAGATCTTAAGATGCGGTTTAGTGTCTTACTCAGGATAACCCACTTTTTTAGGGTGGGGGGACACTGCACTTCTTCAGTCGACGAAGTCAGCATATTTTAAACCCTATCAACAAGGCGAACAAGCCGCTAAAATTTCGAACACGATACTCAGTGTCAGGTGTCTAGTATATGAAACTCTTGACCTAATCTTTGGCTTTAAGAGCACTCTTTAAGAAATTTATACAAGCCAGAATATCTCAAGTACGTAGTCTTCTTCGATATTAAACTATTTGAATGTAACTGATTAATCTTCAGTTACGTCAATACGATGACTCAACAATATTTTCTTTACCTCATTTAGCAAGTGTTTTGCAAGGAGACATTGTTACTCTTTGGAAGCGTCTGTAATGTAATGGTTACCGTCCTTTGAAATGGACACGCCGAACAAAGTTCAAATCCTGTTTAAGGCTGTTTGCATTTGAGATAGTATTAATACCTTTAGTAAAAGTATGAATTCAACTATCCTCCCTCCAGCTATAGTTAAATAGTAGGATAGACAGAGCTCTTTGATCTTCGTACGGCAACCGGTCTAAGAAAAGGAAAACAATGAACGCAAACTATTTCCCTCCAGCTATGGATAAAATAGTTTGACAGACTGAGCGCTTTAGCCTTGGTATGGCAACCAGTCTAGGAGAAGGAAAACTCTTTTCAAACCAGTTTCCTTTCAGCTATGGGTAAAATAGTTCAGCATGCTGAGCTCTTTAACGTTGATATGGCAACCGATTTAGGAGTGGAAAAACTGAATCCAAACCTGTTAAACTCCTCATAAAAAATTGACCTTGTGTCACATCCTGCTCGTCTGGAGGGGTGGAGAAAATGCATACATTGGTACCATTTCAATTCTTAATCTACAAAGATTATGTACAACGAACGTCAATAGCACAAATGAAAGAAAATGATTTTGCTTAGAAAAGAAAAAGCTCAAGAAGCAGACGATATCTTACAGAAACTATTTCCGATTCAGATTATAAAAATGATTTACCGCTTCTCGCAAATGCGTCAACTCTAGCCGAATCTCTACTACATAATCTGGAACAGGCAGTAAAAGCCACTGGTCTTTAAGGTGGTACCATCTCCTTATTAAATGATAAACCTCTGAAATTAATAGACCCGCTCATATACCTCGGTAGCAATATCTCATCAACTGAAAGCGATGCCAACATCCACAAAAAAGGGGTGTTGTATGATTGGAAAAAAGATTTGGAAGAGTCTCTCAGGCGAAAATTATCTCTTGGGTAAACCTGTTCACTTTTCCGTCAAGAATACAGCGAATAATGCAGACACATGAGGGTTCATTCAGCAACTCATTCAGCACTTGCATAGGACAGCAAATTTAATTGTCATGGTCTGAGCCGAGTCAGCACAAATTCACAGTTATAGGCAACAGCACATTTCGCCTGAAAGAATACAACACAGCAGAGTAGTTCTGAAACACCTCGTGGTTAAATTCGAGACTGCAAAAATTCACAGAAATAGGTAACAGCATATTTTGCTTGGATAGTTCTTCCACTGCAGCAAAATTCTCTGACTGATTTACTCCCGATTCACTATTTTCCTTTAACTGTAGGGAACAGCAAGGTTAAAAAAAAACAGTATATCCTACAAAAATTCGCAGGACTACTAAAATTTACGTCTTGGCAGCCTCGTGGCTTGAGCAAAAAGGATAATTCTCTCAGCTGGCGGTGTCAGTTCTAAAACATACTGTCATTTGTCATTTCCTTCTAGCGGTGACGACCATAAAAGTCCCTACCAATAATATGTTCCCATTGCAATAGAATAATTCCAACAAGCCATTTACTTCCTATCTCATGAACCATCCGTGAAACGCGGTCAAGGCATATTGGGCACAGCTGGGAAAGTAAGGACGAATTCATAAGCAACGTTATCCTATGGACTCCTACACATGGACACACCAGAGTTGGCCGACTAGCAAAACTTGTATTCATCTGCTCTCTAATGACACTGGATAACGTCGAAAGGACTTAGCAAGAGTGATTGTCGATATGGACGCACGGGGAGAGAGAGAGAGAGAGAGAGAGAGAGAGGAGGGAATCCATACTGTCGGCATGCCTTTATAATGAAGGTGATGAGATTAAAGCTAAGCTTATTCGGGCTTAACATCAGCTGGCACAAGGCTTTCACTGAACTAACAACAGTTCAACGAGGAAAATCTAAAATCCGTTTTTTACAGAAAAGACGCTATCTCCACACATTTATACTTTTGATTCCAACATCTATTACTTGATGTTTGAATACGATCTGACCGGCCTTTTCAATGAGTTTCCAAACCTTCAGTTCATGTCCAGGTCATGTCGTGTGCAATCATCCAATTTGTCGCTTGAAGTATCTATACAGTTGTTTTTCTTTTCATTTGTTATATATATATATATATATATATAAGTTTGTTGTTCTTTTTCATTTTTGGCAAATATCTTAAAATCATCCATGAACATTTGGTTTATTTTTCTCGTAATTTTGAAAATATGCAGCTTCCTGTGGATTTCGTAAAACTATAATTAAGTGGCATTATTGCTATAATAAAAAGGAGTGCCAAGACGCTTCAGTCAATCAACTAATTTCAAAATCAAATAACTTCATTTAAAAAAAAATAATGCTATTCGCCAATGGTTGGGTTGGTCGGTTGGTTAGTTGTTTGGGTTTTATGGCATGCCAACCTTTGTAGGTTATTTAATGCCAAATCCATTTTTATACAAATAACCAGTTCTATTTCAAACAATTCAGTTTGATATGAGTACACAGTGTAATTGTCAAAAACATTTCTATTTCAAGCTATTCAGTTTAGTCAAACAGTTCTAATTCAAACAATTCAGTTTAGTATAGTTCCAATATCAAAAGCAGTTCTATTTTAAACCATTCAGTTTAGCATAAATACGCAGTTTAAAGGTAAAAAAACAGGAAACTCGAAACCACGGTTTAGTTATATCAGGTGCCACCACTCTGGTTCCAGAGTGGACCTAGGAGCGATGGCAATGAAGATGTACTCCACATTCCCCAAAGCTCCATCATTACTGGAACCTCACCATCGGATTGTTTAGTGTCATATCCAAGACACTCGTTGGGAGGATCTTACCCCTCTACAGAGGTGCAGTCGGTGTATTCTATAGCCCCAGCCGACTGAGCAAGCCAATGGTCCAGGAGACTGATGTTCAATCCCAGGTCGCGTTGAACCACTGACTCAAATTATGGTACTTGATGCCTACTTGCTTACCACTTTAAAGTGATAAGTAAGGTTAGGGTCAAGGGTAAATGGAGTAATCCCGGAAAAGGTGTAGCACCCTTCCCTCACCTCGGTGTTGTAGCTCTTGTAAAGGGAGCCTTCGGGCCACCCTCGACTACGGTCGGTCAACTTACGTATATATATATATATATATGTGTGTGTGTATGTATTCAATTCTTATTCTTAAAGGTATAGCTTTTCATAAAATTCATTAAATATTCTATCTAAGGGCACTCCTCGAGGTGAAGTAGCTAGACTGCATCCTCAAAGTAAGCAAGTTCGCTATTACGTTCAGTTTGAGACAAATACCCTTTGAAAAATTATGAATCACATTTATCTCCTCCACAGCTATAGGTTAAATCGTATCATGGCTGCTCTTCAACAAGGATGGTTTTTTGGATTATCACTTCTTTGTCATGCGCTTAATTACCTTTCAAGTTTTCTATGGTTTTCGCGACGAAGTTTATGACTTTGTCGAATATTTTGTATATTTTCAGAAATTCTACATCCAAGTTTTCAGGATCAAATCATGGACTTTTTTTGTAATCTTTCAATGCTATGGTTACATATTTCCGCCTTGTTTTTACCTCCTTGAAGATGCGCTGATCTATGTATAGTTGGTCATCTGTTCCCCTTGTTCCTTTGTGTTATCCTGTCTGTTCTTCTGGAAATAGTCCGCGTGCGTCAAGAACCAGACGATACCTCGAACAAAGTATAACGGACGCAGACTATGCAGTGGATATAGTGTTTCTGGCAAATACACCAACTCAATCCGAATCCCTGCTGCATAGTCTAAACCAGGCAGCAGGTGGCATTGGCCTTCATTTTAATATAGACTAAACTAGAATAATTAGAGCTAAATAGCAATGCTTGTAACCACTTCACTGCACACTAACAAATGATTAATATTGAATAGAATTATAAGCGTTAGATTTAAATCATTTAACTGTGAAGAAACAATAGCAATACTAGTATACAAACAAATTAGTTCTAACTCGTTTAAAAATGAAATTACCGACAAACTATTTACTTACAAATTGAATTCAGTTTTCCTGCTCCTAAATCGGTTGCCATACCAAGGCTAAAGATCCCTGTCTGATACTATTTGCCTGAGGATATTACCATAAAGTGAAGTGCTGTTTTGTCCAGGATTTAAGCTTGGGTTGCAGTAACAATTTGCTACGATAATATTCATTCCCTTACATGCCTGCACACTATATGCTTGGCATTTTCTAAATATTTTGAAGAGAGTCCCCATGGGGTAATGGCTGAAGTGCTGAACTGTGGCCTCAAAGTTAGCAGGATCGAACTTCAGTCGTGCTATTATGTTCACTTTCAGACAAATAATCTTGGAAAAGGTATGAATCCCCGTTATCCGTTCAGCTATCAGTTAAATAGCATCACTGCTGTTCTTCTACAAGAATGCCTTTGGAGAAGGAAATTATAATAAGTAATTAATACTCACCAAAAAATGAACGGACAGTCAGATGTTCCTCATGCCATTATAATTCCACCGAATAATTCAACACAATGGGATTTTCTTCGTTGAATGAAAGTTTTAATCTTATTTCTTTTTCTTTTTCGATAAATAGTATTCGGGTTATCAAGAGAGAATGTGCCCGTGGTGTAATGCTTATCGTCGTAGGAAATGGACACGGCGACACGAGTTCAAATCCGGGACGAGACTGACCGCATTTCACAACCGCTCGGGCAGGATATGACGCAAGGTCAATTTTTAAGCGGAGTTTAACAGGTTTGAATTCAGAGTTTTCCTTCTCCTAGACTAGTTGCCTCACCAAGGCTGAAGAACCTATTCTGCCCAACTATTTACCCATAGCTGGAGGGAGAATATTTGGATTCATACCTTTGCCAAGGGTATTAGTGCTATGTGAAATGCAATCAGTCAGGTCCAGGATTTGAACTCGTGTCGCCGTGTCCATATCCTACGACGATAACCATTACACCACATAGCACTAATACCCTTGAGAAAGGTATGAATCCAATTATTCTCCCTCCAGCTATGGGTGAATAGTAGGGCAGACTGAGTTCTCCAGCCTTGGTGAGGCAACTAATCTAGGAGAAGGAAAACTCTGAATTCAAACCTGTTAAACTCCGCTTAAAAATTTACCTTGTGTCATATCCTGCCCGAGCGGAGGGGTTGGGTAAATAGGATCAAAAGAGAATGTGCACCGTTTCAATGTCTTCCTCCCAACCGTTTTATTTGCTCACCGACTTCTCTCATTGAGTATAAATGTATATATCACTGAGGCCCTATTATATTGACTCAGAAGTATGGGTTAAATGGTATCACTGTTGTTCTTCTACGAGGATGTTTTTAGCATTAAAATAACCTACGTTGGTTGATAAGCTGTTAAACAAAGAAACTGAAATTTTGGTAGTTTTTGCCGATGGCTCCAGATTTTCCTTATCTTCTTATCAACCGGTGAAATGAGAATTCGCGATTTTATTGGCTGGCCAAGCGTGTCGGTTAAATTTATAATTCACGATTTCAACACGACCTCCTTCGACTCATTCGAGTTAAACAAATCGTCGCTTGTCACGGCAGGAATCTCTTTTCACCAATCGCCCAACAGGTGGGGCTTAGAATATACTGATTGCAAAGGGGTAAGTTTGCTTGGTTTGTAGGTCATCCATTTTTATGCATATTAACAGTTCAATTTCAAATAATTCAGGTCATTGTAAGTCATTAATGTCAAATCCATTTTTATACATATAAACAGTTTAATTTCAAATAATTCAGTTTAGTATGAGGATAGTTATTTGTTTACACAGTTTCAATGTCAAAAACAGTTCTATTTCAAACAATTCAGTTTAGCATACGTACACAGGTTCAATGTCAAAAAACAGTTCAATTCTATTTCAAACAATTTAGTTTAGCATACAAAACAGTTCTATTTCAAACAATACAGTTAAGCATAAGAGCCCAGTTTAGTTCTATTGAACTAAATAGGACCCTATCAGGTGCTACCACTCCGGGCCAAAGGGGACCTGGGAGTGATGGTAATAAAGGGGTACTCCGCATTCCCCAAAGCTCTAGTGTCCCTGGAGCCTTACCATCAGATTATTTAATGTCATAAACAGGACACTCGTTGGGGGAATCTTAACTCTCTACAGAAAAGCAGTCGGTGTATTCTACAATCCCAGCCGACAGGGCAAACCAATGGGTAAGACCTGTTCCCCGCCCCCGTAAAAAATAGGTATCCTAGATGTTAACTGGTTAATGACCATGTGGAAAAATGTTCTCTGATAAAATAAAACGAAAATTCTACAAAACTCTTGCCGTGTTAGTACTATTGTATAATTGCACTTGGACTTTTACGAAACGCCTTGAAAAAAGCCAGATATTTTGAACAAATCTTGAGAGCAGCGCCTTACAAAACAGCAACTGTATAACCACTTACATCCCATCTCACAAACCATCCGAGTAAGACGAGCCAGATATGCCGGGTACTGATAGTGAAATTAAAACAAACTCATGAGCAACGTTAACGAATGGACTACTATACATGGACATACCAATATTATTGGACCAGCAGAAATTCTGTGTGGACTCTGAATTCCGTCAAGAAGACTTATCAAGAGCGGTGACCGATAGGGATGAATGGTGAGAGGGACAAAGAGATAAGGAAATCAGTGCTGTCAACACACCTTGATGATGATGGGTATGAGATTAAACTGAATCTGATAGTGAGGCTCCAGTTCTGGAAATCTAGCGAGTGCAGAGCCCCTTGCATAGCCATTACTCCCAGTTCCACTCTGACTCGAAGTGGTAGTATCTGTTAGGGTCCTATCTAGGGTTCAAATAGATCTGTTTAAAAGATGGTCGAATTTGATACGACCGTTTAAAAAAAAGTATAAACCCTTCAGCAACAACTATACAAAAAATGGGCGAACAATGGAGGCGAGTCCCAAACCTCTGTGCCGTTAAAATCAATTAGTTTGTCAATCTTGAAATCAATCGACATGTGCGTGGTATACTGGTTAACGAGCTAAGTAACAAGTTATTGTTTATGAGTTCGATTCTCACTGAGTACACAGTAATTATGGCCCCGGGCCAGACTAAGCAAAGCTTTATAAAGAACAACCATCAACGTGCGTGGTTTACTGGTTCCCCCAGCTAAGATCTCAGAAAACTGTTGGACAGTTAAAGTCTCACTAGGTACCTTACAATCATGATCTTGTGCTAAACTGAGCTTACGAAATAACCAGAACATTTCGCCTGTTGTAATTGGTAGCGAGCTAAGATCACAGACCATTGTTAGAGAATGTGATTCTCAATGAGTATCCTAAAATCATGACCTTGTGCCTAATTAAGCTTTACGAAATGACCAGAACATTTCGCGTGGTGCAATTGGTAGCGAGCTAAGATCACAGACCATTGTTAGAGAGTTTGATTCTCACTGAGTACCCTATAATCATGATCTTGTGCCAAACTGAGCTTACAAAATGACGAGAACATTTCGTGTGTTGATTCTCACTGAGCACGTTATAATAATGACCTAACCAAAAACACACCATCATGAAGATACTGGTGATGATATTAAACTCCATCAGATGGCAAGGCTTAAGTTCTGGTAAACTAGGGATTGAAGAATACCCCTTTATTGCCATTACTCCCAGATCTACTATGATTAGAAATGATTATAACTGTAAGAGACCCATATGTGAGTGAACTCTGATTGGATCTTAGACCATCGTAATTTTGATTTCCCCTTTTTTTTTTCAGGATGATAAGGTATCTTGTCAGGAAGAAAAAGGGATTACAGCTTTTTTTTCAGGAAAGGCATCTAAAATCAATGGCATGGCCAACAAACAATCCAATTGAAAACTTTGGATGGTTTATTTTAAATGGTCCGTAAGAAAACACCATCCACCGAAGACGATCAGTTAATTGCCATTTAGGAATATTGGAACCATTTTGAAAAAGAATATTGCTTTAAAAAAGAGAAAACTATGTCTGAAAGAATTAAGGGTATCATAACAGCTCCAAAAGAGGTGACTAAGTATTGATTCTGATTATTTTGTCAATGAATTTCATCTTTCTTGCCCTGTCAGTGGGATAAGTAACCCTCAAAAGGCGGTGTCCTGGTTATGACACCAAACTGCATCTGATGGTTAGGTTCCTGTTCTAGGGTTCTGGAAAATGTGGAGTACCCGTTTACTGCCATTACTTCCAAATCCACTGTATCTGTTAGTCAAAAGAATTTTTGAAAATTATTTGTTTTAGATAGGTATACTTGATATCATGCAGCTGTGTGCAAATTATTCGTATCAGAAAGGAATATTAATTATCATATAGCTGTATTCAAATTATTCGTATCAGATAGGAATATCTGATATCATATAGCTGTGTGCAAATTATTCGTATCAGAAAGGAATATTTCATATCATATAATTGTCTGCCATAAATAAATAAAAAAAATCCTGAGGAAATAATGACAAAAATGTAAACATGAATGTACAATGAACACAATTCACGAATTTCTAGGCATAAAATATCCCCAACTGGTTAACATGCCGTTAAAATCAATCAGGATTTTTTTAAATTATAATTCTATTATATTTTCTTCTGCTTGAAAAAAAATTCCATTAATTTGTATGATTTGATCACGTTTGTTTAGTGCTTATTTTATGAAGCCAGAATTTAAAAAAAAACATTTCATCTTAATTGTTATTTGTTTATTTATTGTAAAATGAAATAAATAAAATACCAACGGGAACATTTTCTTATTGTACTAATTCCATGATTTTTTGCTCGTGGTGGTACAAAACAATTTACACAATCAACTCTATTGTTGTAAATATCAGCCCGAGATCATAAATCGATTGTATGTCAAATAATAGCAGTTAGCTGAATTCTTTTGTTTGGCGACAAATAGCATCAATGGTTTTCTGACGTCACAGCTTTTGTTTTTACAACAACAATATATATATATATATATATGTGTGTGTGTGTGTGTGTGTGTGTGTGTGTGTGTGTGTGTGTGTGTGTATAATGAATAAATATATATCAGATATATATATATATATTTGATTCATGGAATATAGACTGCGACTCTGGGTTTCATGGAGTTTACAGGCATACGCACACACCCACATACACTCACACGCTTACAACCACACATAAGCTTCCATACGAATTCTCAACGGTTTTTTGTGTGTATTTTTTCGATTTCCGATTTTCGATTCATTCCATTTTCTTAACTGCCTGATGATTGTTGTTTTGCAAAAAAACTCCATGAAACCCAGGGTCGCAGTCTATATTCCATGAATTAAATATATATATCTAATATATGTTTATTTATTATTATTAAATAATAGTTCAATCCTAGATATTGAGCACTCTCCATATTATATAGCACTTAGTTCGACACATACCCACAAAGTGATTTAGTGACAACCAACGCTCTTATAATATATATATATATAGAGAGAGAGAGAGTTAAACTTTCTTGCATTATTAAGGAATTCTGAATTGTATTATTTTTCAATAAACATCATCAAAGTATGCCGATAAAACGAAATCCTTTGATTCTCCTTCGCCAACAGTCCCTATCGACCCTCGCTCTAGGCAGCTCCTCTAGACGGCACCCTGTGTTCGCACTGAGCTGATTAATGGAAGTTTTTGCCAGTCGGCCAACATTGGTGGGGCCATGTGTTGTAGTCCATAGTAGAACGTAACTTATGGGTTTGTCCTTACTTTCCTAGATGTACCCAGCAAATCTTGACTGATTTGTGAGATGAGACGTCAGTGGCCATACAACTGTTGTTTTTGTAGGCTACTGCTTCCAATGTTTTTAAAAACAACATGTAGCATTCTTGTGTAGTTCCCATCTAGCTTTTTATCAAAGCATTTTGTTAGAGTTTGATTGGTGCAACCGTTTAGTAGTATTGACACGGCTATAGCTGGGAAGAATTCTCAATTTATTCCATCAGAGAGATCAGATTTACATATAATCGATACCCTGTCAATAGCTGTCCGCGTAAATTGACTCCGGGATTCAATCCCAGGTCGAGTCATACCAAAAACTCAAAAAATGGTACTTGATGTCGCCTTGCTTAACACTCAGTATTATAAGGTAAGGATAAAGGGTAAAATGGAGCTCTCCAGAGAAAGGAGTAGCGCCCTCCTCTACACTTCAGTGTAGTAGCATTTGAAAAGGGAGCCTTCGGGTCACCCTCCACTAAGGTTGCCAACTTTACTTACTTATACTGACATTGCTTACATTATATGAGATATTGCTACCAAGGTGTAAGAACGGGTCAACTAATTTCAGAGGCTTGCTACCAAATGAGGAGATGGCACCATCTTGATTAGTGTTATATATTGACCCTCGACCGAGCCGTCAATCAAGAGATGCACCTGTGTAAATAAGCGGAAGAACAGCGGAAGCAGATGTACGTTAAACAATAATATAACCAGGGCACAGACGGTTTGAGTCAGTTGGAGATAGGATGCCAGCGTGAGAATCAGCTTGCATACTGAGGGCTTTGGGCCCTCAGTGACCCACGGTTGAGCAACCCAGCCAAGATGAGAAAGAAGTGCTGCTATGGTCGAAGAAGAACTTGGGGTCAATATAGTAGTCTGTCGCCGTCTCCAGCTCATCTCTCACACACAACCAACATCACCCTTTCAAGAATAAAGTGTGAGAGATTATATTTTTATAAAAAGAAGTGTGTTAGTTTGTTCATTGAAGTTCGTCATTATGTTTGATTATGTTCTGCATATATTTGTATTACGACTATACAACAATTAGAACCCATGGAGTTTTATAAGAGTTCACGAAGAGACCAATGCCTTTTGCGGTCTGTTACAGGCTTTATGAACCACTTATGAGTTTTATCAGTTGTCTAAATTTCTGTGATAAAGCCGAAATGAAGCTTATGTACTGGACACATAGTATAACGGATATAGGCGTTTGGCTAAAGACCTTCTTAGTGAAATCTTCTGGGGGTTGCCGGTGCAATCCTGACCACGGGTAAAAAAACAACAAGGAATACCTACCAGAGCTTAACACTTGTACCTGGTTGTGGGGAATGTCCTCGAGGTGAAATGGTTAAATCGCTAGAATGCGGAATCGTAGTTATTAAGTTCGAACTCCACTGCTGCTTTTTTTTTTCGTTCACTTTTGGATAAATACCCCTGGGAAAGGCATGAACCCTCTTATCCTCCCAACAATGGGTGAAATAGCATCACTGCTGTTTTTCTAGAAAATGGCTTTGGCATTAAATAACCCAAGAAGGCTGCTATGTCATTAAGCAAAGAACAATCTACCCTCGTGTATTAAATAAAGTGTTCGGTTTGACGTTCCGTATTGGCTACCGAGTTCGATAAGAAACACCTAAAGAAGACCGAAGGACGAATCGACCGAAACGTTCTGAATATCACAATAAAGATGAAAACAATTGTCCGAATATACCCTTATGGGTTATTTAATACCGAAATGTGATTCTTTTTGTGAGATTAAAGCTTCTTGTTGCCTTTACCCAACTATGCAACAAAGATCCAGCTTGGACTGGTGTGTTTTCAAGAAGCGCTTGATCATCTGCGTAATCTGGATTAGTAATATCGCATGTTACTTGCCCCTTTTTTAAGTGTAAAACAGTACGGTTTATCACTTTAAAAATTAATCTTTTGAACTTGAAATTCATCGAATGTCGTCTCGACTTACCAATGAAGTTATCACTTTGTCATACAATTCGAATTAACATCACTGAACATTCCAATTCCGTTGTAATGATGTCTCAGGTGGGGTCTAGTTTAATCGTAATGATGCTTTGGCCCCGAAACCATACCTGACCTCACAGTCATCATTAGATGAAAACTTTGGAGGTTGTTTTTACAATATGCACACATATATATATATATATATATATATACAGCAGCTATGTGATGATACGGGATGTAACCCTGAAGACCTGCCGGAGGTGATGAATGATAGGGAGACTTGGAGAGAGAGGGTCAGGGATATCCGTGCTAGCCGCAGGATATGATGATGATGATGATGATGATATATATATTCAATCCAGTAGATCCGGAATTATGAATAATTCCAATCAGGAGAAATAAAATATTCAAAACTTGAAATAATTTGATGAAATAATTTTTTTTTCATAAAAAATAACAATAACCGATCACATTAGAATAATAAATTTATTCCCATCCTGTTAAAAGCATTGATATAAATCAATGCTCTAAAAAGAATTAATAGGACTTCATCAGATCAAATACAAAATGGAAATAATTTTTTTAGAGCATTGATTTATACCAATGCTTTTAAATGGATGGAAATAAATTTATTATCCTAATGTGACTGATTGTTGTTTCTTTGTTGAAAAAATACATATACATATAATTTCTCTTCAATTTTTTCGATTTTTATGTTTTGAGGTCGGAAAATGAGTATATCGTTAATATATCTAAAATAGGTAGCGTTAATGGGTTATCTATATTTAAAAGGGCCGGATTCTAAAAATAGACAGGTTCGAACATCGCTAAGCAGGTTCCCCATAGGGAGACCAGACGTCGATCAGAGTGTTTATGGGGAGGGATGAGTTGAATTTGATTTTTCCTAACCGAATTGCTAGCTAGAAGGTTGAGTCTTTTTGATAGGTAAATTTGTGTAAAGAGAAATTATATGATGACCGAAATGTCCTTTTCTCCTACATGTTAGATTTCAAACATACTTTCAATTTTTCCCAAGCCACTTTAATTAAACCCATACATTGCAAAATATATATATATTGGTTTGATGATTCCAAACGATGTGAAAACTTACTTGTCGTTGCGTATTTCTCAATAAACAGGAGGTTCTGTCTCGTTTCTTTGGGAAATGTGCCAGACACGTTCTTATGACTTTTGAATTATAAACACTATGTGCACGTTTATGTATCTTTTCGTTGTATATTTCTCATTTGCACCTGTCATCTCAGCAAGCATCCATCGCTATGTGAACTATTTTGATATCCAAGTCCTGATGATGGTAACTGAAACCGAAACGTTAACGTCGACTTTACATCATAATATATTCACCTATTTGGATTATGTTTTTTCTGCTACCTTCATATATTGGTTACTTCATTTAAAGGCATATCAACCAACGAGGGTTATTTAATGCTGAAGCCATCCTTGTAGATGAACAACAGTGGTAAGTAAAGTTGGCGACCATAGTCGAGGGTAACCCGAAGGCTCCTTTTTCGATAGCTACTACACCAAGATGTAGGGGAGGGCGCTACTCCTTCCCTGGATGGCTCTACTTTACCCTTGATCCGCACCTTATAATGCTGAGTGTTAAGCAAGGAGGCATCAAGTACCATTTTTTGAGTCTTTGGTATGACTCGACCTGGGATTGAACCCATGTCTCCCGGGCTATTGGCGAACACTCTAACCGCTTCCCCCCCTTAACTGGGGTGGATAATGATTATTACCCAAGAGTGAATGTAATAGCACTGCCGGAGTTTACAACGATGTCAGAGGTCCAGCGTGTTAACCCTAACGCCACGGGGGGACCCCTCCCCCATATGTATATCTTGCGGTAGGTACGAAATATGAATATTGCTTGCAGTAGCGTACTCATGACAAAATATTTTAAAAAACGATTAAAAATATTTTTTAAATCTTAAAAAGGGATCCTCTATTTCGGTTACGCCTCATCAGAGAATTTTATCCGTAACACTAGAGAGGAATTTAAAATTTGGGTGGTGACTTGTAACAGATGAACCGTAACCGAAATAAACGGTTACTTTTTAAGAATTTTTAATATTTTAAATCATCTTTTTTAAATATTATTGTCATAAGTACGTTACTGCAAGCAATATTCATATTTGTACGTACCGCAAGATATTAACAGGTCTGTCTGTGGATGACAATATATGTGCTTCCCCACCCCTGTAGGGTTGCGCGGAGGCCCCGGTTGAGCTCTCTTGCGAGGGAAGTAAATGGTTGCCACTAGCGTAATGCAAGGCTCTTCATATGAATCGAGCTCTCGGTAGCCTTTAAGCGGATATATGTAAACAAAAACAAATGTGATTAAATTTCCTTCGCTTGCGCTAGTTTTGAATCTTTGATTGGCGTTTGAGTCAACCGGGTTTCGATCCCAGCTTCGGGAATTTAGCCTGTCTAGCCACACTGAAGAGTTCTGATTGAACGAAACAAGTCTGTCTGTGGATGACAATATATATATATATATATATATATATATATATATATATATATATATATATATATGACGCGCACGTGGCATAATGGTTATCTTCAGAAGAAAATGGACACAACAAGACTGAGTTCAAATCTTAATTCTCTTGGGAAAGGCTTGAGCATATCTATTCTCACTATCCTATAAGTAAAATAATAGGGTAGACTGGGCTCTTTAACCAGTTTTTAAGGCAACCAATCAAGGAAAAAGAAAACTCTGAAAACTTAATTCAAACCAGCTGTCATCTGCTTTCAAAATTGATCTGTTTTCATGTACTACCTGTAGTTGAGGGGTTAGGTAAATACATAAATAGTAGGGCAGATTGGTCTCTCTAACCTCAGTAAGGTGTAAAAGGGAAAAGTCTAAATTCAAACCAGCTCTCATCCGCTTTCAAAATTTATCTGTTTTCATGTCCTATCAGTAGTTGAGGGGTTAGGTCAATACATAAATAGTAGGGAAGGTTGGTCTTTCTAACCGTGGTAAGGTGTACAAGAGAAAAGTCTGAATTTAAAACATGAGCTATGTTTTAAAAAATCTTTTGACATACTGGTATACTATTCTTCTGCTATCAACTCATCCAAAAAGTGTGGCTGGTTCTAGATGCAAACCTTCACCACTGTAAACAAATCACCCGTGTTGGTAATTTGCTAAGTTTTCTTTTAGTTAATTATTTTCATTGATGCCAATTGATGAACATTGTTTATTTAATGCAACAGTATCTTTTATAAATTGAAAATGACACATTCACCAATGAAGACAGAGAGAGAGAGATTGGCGGGGGGCAATATATGTACAGTATGAATAGCTATGGTAGTTTAATGGTCAATGCTGATGGATAAACATTTTCTTTAGAGAATCTGGGGCTCACTGGTGTACCATTCTTCTGCTATCAGCTCATCCAAAAAGCATGGCTGGTTCTAGACACAAACCATCACCATTATAAAAAAATCACCTGTGTTTGTCGTCCAGGGAATCATCCCTTGAACTGAACTGTTGGTCTCTCACACGTCAAGATCAACGGAAGAGTCTATCATATATATATATATAAATATATATGAGTTTGTGTGTGTGTATATATATATAGAGAGAGAGAAGTATATTGATATAGATATATTGATATAGATAGATGTATATGAAAGACGAAGTAGAAGTGGCACTTTATTGATTGTTTTTCAGACTTTGTAAAAAGGATGAAATAACAATTATAAAGGTACCGGAAATAGCTCTCAGTCTTTTGGGGCAAAAGTTACGACTTCCTCTGTTCACTGAGTTCCAGTTTCGCACCGGAAATCAAAGTCATAAAAAATTACAAACCCATCAATCAGTGCAACACATCTAACAACCAATTAAAAGATCATGTCTCTGATACTTTCCGGCGTTGAAAACTGATCCATCTGCAAATAGCTTGAATTATTTATTTTTCCCGCTTCTTGCTAAAGAAGCAGACGACAAAAATGACTGTGATAATATTTTGATAATGTTAGCCGCAAACTAATTTCACTAAATGAGGCATTGATATCCATTTATTTTATAAATATAGATACTTATTTTATAGATATCGATGTTTATAGGAATTGCATTTATTTATTTTATAGATATAGATATTTACTCAGATGTAGAATGTCTCGAGGTTAATTTGGTTTGTAGATCTGTTGGTTTTACATGTCAGACATTATTGTGTTACATAATGCTGGCGTCTATCTTTTTACCAGCAATCATATAGTTTCTAATAAGCATAATTCATTGTGAATAATAAACCTGTTGGTGGGGCTTAGAATACAATGACTTTATCCCTTGGTGAGTGTTAAGACACCCCCTCCAAAAAAGGGGGTGTCCAGAACTGGAGATATGAGGACTATTAAGTACCACTTCATTACTATTACTCCCAGGTCCACTCTGAGTCGTAATGGTAGTACCTGTTAAAGTCCCACCTATGGGCCTAAAAGATGTGTTTAGAATTATACCAATTCGATAGGACCGTGTGCAAAAACAAAAAATAAACTCTAAAGAAACAACTACACCAAATATGTAAATATGAACGAACAATGAACGCGATTCCCTCACCTATTGGCATAAAAACCCCTCGACGGGTTGATATGCCGTTAAACTCATTCAATAAATTAACTCTTCTTTTCATCACTCTTTCTTTTCAACTACATGACACTAAAATGAATCTGGTGGTAAAGCTCTGATTCTAACCTTGATTAGGCAACTCGTCCAGAAGAAGGAAAACTCTGAATTCAAACCAGCTTTACACCGCTTAAAAATTGACCTTGTGTCACATCCTGCTTATAGCAGAGGGGTTGTGGATGTGAAAACACTTCTTAAGAAACAGTTTACAAAAAATATAATTATGAACGTACAATGAACGCGATTCCCTCACCGCTTGGCATAAAATAACCTTAGACAGATTTACATGCCGTTAAAACGACTAAAGGAAAGATTGGCTAGTTTTATGGCATGTCAGACATTACTGACTAACTTAATGCCGACGTCAACTTTACCAACAATTATATGGTTTCAAATAAATAATAATAATAATAATATAAGCGAATACAGCAAATTAGCACAGAGGGAGTATAAGGTAAGACACGACTGGGTCGGCAAGGTGATCCACTGGGAAATGTGCAAGAAATTTAAATTTGACCATACTAATAAATGGTATATGCACAACCCAGCACCTGTCCTAGAAAATGCCACGCATAAACTCCTATGGGACTTTAACATACAAACGGATCACCTAATCCCGGTCAGACGACCAGACTTAATAATAATCAACAAAAAAAGAGAACTTGCAAAATAGTCGACTTTGCTGTCCCGGATGACCACAGAATAAAACTGGAAGAATGTGAAAAGAAGAATAAGTACCTGGACCTTGCTAGGGAACTGAAAAAACTGTGGAACATGCAGGTGACAATTATACCAATTGTAATTGGTTTTGGAACAGTAACTAAAGGATTACTAAAGGGGCTGGAGGACTTGGAAATTGGCGGTCGGGTGGAGACCATCCAAACGACAGCATTATTGAGAACGGCCACAATACTGAAAAGAGTCCTGGAGACTTGAGGAGACTTGCTGTCACTCAGACTCGAGTGAAAAACCATCGGCTAATGCTGATGTGAAAAGCTCTAATGAGTGAATAATAATGATAACAATAATGATAATAATAATGAGACGTGATGTCACTCAAGATTCCAGTTGAAAACCATCAGTTAACACTGGTGTGAAAAACTCTCAATTGAGTAAAATAATAACAACAATAATAATAATAGTAAGGATAATAATGGGCGTTTTAAAAGACTAATAAATAACATCTCACACGACAAAACCTGGACCTGGCTAAGAAAAGGAAACTTTAAGAAAGAAACAGAATCTCTCCTAATAGCAACATAAAACAACGCAGTAAGAACCAATCATATCAAAGCGAGGATTGATAATACTCAACAAAATAGCAAATATAAGATATGTGATGACAGAGACGAAACCATCAATCACATAATAAGCGAATACAGCAAATAAGCACAGAAAGAGTACAAGACTAGACACGAATGGGTGGGCAAGGTGATCCACTCGGAAATGTGCAAGAAATTTAAATTTAACCATACGAACAAATGGCATATGCACAACCCAGCACCTGTCCAAGAAAATAACACAAACGCCTATGGGACTTTGACGTACAGACGGATCACCTAATTTCGGCCAGAAGACTAGGCCTTATAATAATCAACAAAATAAAGAGAATTTACAAAATTGTCGACTTTGCTGTCACAGATGACCACAGAATAAAACCGAAAGAATGTGAAAAGAATGATAAGTACCTGGACCTTGCTAGAGAATTGAAAAAGCTGTGCAACATGAAAGGGACGATTGTACCAATTGTGATTAGTGCTTTTGGCACAGTAACTAAAGGATTCTTAAAGGGCCTGGAGGACTTGGAAGTTGGTGGACAAGTGGAGACCATCCAAACGACAGCATTACTGAAGACGGACAGAATACTGAGAAGAGTCCCGGAGACTTGAGGAGACTTGCTGTCACTCAAAGTCTAGTGAAAAACCATCAGCTAACGCTGGTGTGAAAAACTCTCAAAAGAGAATAATAAAAGAAAATGAAAAAAGAGATGAATATCTAGCCCTTGCTAGAGAACTAAAAAAGAGCTATGGGACATGAAGATGACGATGATATCAATTATAATTGGGTCTCTTGAAACAATTCGCAAAGGATTGATAAAGAGACTTGAGGACTTAGATATCAGAGGAAAAGTATAGACCATCCAGACAACAGTATTACTAAGATCGACCAGTATTACTAAGATCGACAACAGTATTACTAAGATGGAGACATGAGGAGACTAGTTGTCACTCAAGATTCCAGAGGAAAACCATCGGCTAATGCTGGTGTGAAAAACTCACCAAGGAGTAAAACAACAACAACAATAATAATAATAGTAACACAAAACAACGCCGTAAGAACCAATCCTATCGAAGCGAGAATAGATAAGTCGCAACAAAATAGCAAATGTAGGCAACGCAATGACAGAGAGAAAACCACCAATCGCATAATAAGGGAATGCAACAAATTAGCGCAGAAGGAACATAAGACTAGATACGACTGGGTCGGCAAGATAATCCACTGGGAAATGTGCAAGAAATTTAAATTTGACCATACCAACAAATGGTATATGCACAACCCAGCACCTGTCCTAGAAAATAACACACATAAACTCCTATGGGACTTTGACATACACACGGATCACCTAATCTCGACCAGAAGACCAGACCTAATAATAATCAACAAATAAAAGAGAACTTGCAAAATTGTCGACTTTGCTGTCCCGACTGACCACAGAATAAAACTGAAAGAATGTGAAAAGAAGGATAAGTACCTCGACCTTGCTAGGGAATTGAAAAAATTATGGAACATGCAGGTGACAATTATACCAATTGTAATTGGTGCGTTTGGAACAGTAACTAAAGGATTACTAAAGGGGCTGGAGGACTTGGAAGTTGGCGGGCGATGTTATTGAGAACGGCCAGAATACTGAGAAGAGTCCCAGAGACTTGAGGAGACTTGCTGTCACTCAAAGGCCAGGGAAAGACCATCAGCTAACGCTGAAAAACTTTAAAGGAGTAAATAATATTAATAATAGTTTGTGAACAGTAACATCTTTAAGTAACTATTGTTAATATAGATATGTAAGTAAAGTTGGTGACCGTAGTCGAGGGTGACCCGAAGGCTCCCTTTTCGATAGCTACTACACCAAGGTGTAGGGGAGGGCACTACTCCTTTCCCCGGATTGCTCCTTTTTTACCCTTGATCCGTACCTTATAATGCTGAGTGTAAAGCAAGGAGGCATCAAGTACCATTTTTTGAGTCTTTCGCATGACTCGACCTCAGATTGAACCCCGGTCTCCCAGGCCATTGGCAAACAGTTTCATGTATTGTTTTTCTTTTCTTTTCTTTTCTTTTCTTTTCTTTGTCGTTGTTGTTGTTGTTGAAATATACGATAATGCATGTGTCAAGACACTCGTTTTCTCTTCAAGGCACAAAAGTCTTTCTTTTATTTTATTTTTTCTTTATTTTTTCTTCTTTTTGCATTTGATATTTGTAAAAAAAAAATTCCAAATGATATAAGTATAATGTGTAAAACTGAATGAAGATTATTATTTTTATCTTTTTTTTTTTTTTTTTTTTTTTTTTTTTACCCAACAAGATTTTAGCAGTCTCAAAGAAAAGAAAAACAATAAATCTACTCACTTTCTACATTGGATTGACTGATTGCTTGATTTTAACGGTATGTCAACCCGTCAAGAGTTATTTGATGCTTAAAGGTTAGGGAATCCCGTTCATTGTACATTGTTAATATTTACGTTTGTGTGTGTGTGTGTGTGTGTGTGTGCGCGCGCGCACGCGTGTTGTCGTTTCTTTAAAAATTTTAATTTTTTAATAATTTTCGATTACGAATCATTTTTAAACTGATCTGGTTGATCTATAGATGTGACCTTAACAGGTACTACCACTCTGCATCAGAGTGGACCTGGAAGTACTGGCAATGAAGGGATACACTATACTCTCCTTACATCCGAAACTGGAGCCTCACCATCAGGTTCAGTTTAATGTCATGCTCAGTAAACCTCTTTTAGCGGGTGAGGGTCTTACTCCTCTGAATGGGATACAGTCTGAATATTCTAAGCTTTGAAGTCAAGAAGAATTCCATTTATATAATTCATATTGTAATTAAGTGCAAATAAGTTGATAGATATACAAGGATAAGTATTCTGTAATTACCAATTTATGCTTACATCTCTTGAGAAATCACAATAATTAAGGGGAGCGAGAACGAAGTCCCCCCCCGCCACAAACACTATTATTAAATAAGAGCTTTCTTTATGTTTGTGTATTTTAACGCTCTTGCGCTTTTAAGATCTCGGTTCGATGCGCCATTTTCACAACATTATTTTGAATTTGTTCTAAATATGTAGAATTTGTCAAAACAAAGAAATTGTAAATGTGAATAAAAACGTTTTTGTCGAGTTAAGAGATGTTGAAAAATAACTATTTGAGCTAGATGACGTGGATGATTTTTCAAAGTAACATCTATAAAATGTCATCGTATAATTAATCATCGACCATCGAAAAAGGCAATGGCACGGATTCCTTTTGATGTGCTTTAATGTTCATTGTTTGGCAATGAGCAGCTGTTACTATGCTGTTGTTTCGGTTGCTGTGAGCAACAAAGCTCGTCTTCAGAGCGTTTGAGCGGACTGGA
The DNA here is from genome assembly GCA_963585895.1 of Sepioteuthis lessoniana. NCBI lineage: Eukaryota > Metazoa > Mollusca > Cephalopoda > Myopsida > Loliginidae > Sepioteuthis > Sepioteuthis lessoniana. The sequence continues at coordinate 14,688,613 of OY757940.1, read as the reverse complement.
CACGAAGATAGACATTATGGAAGCCCATTAGGAAATAATTTGGTACGAATAGAATAAAAATAAAAATAACTATCTACCCCTTTATTGATTCGTACGGATAAATGTGATCAAATTAGCTTTATCTCTTTTTGCAATGATTTACTAATATCACCGACCGTTATTCTTAGCGGACAACAGATAATGTTCTTACTCTGTAGGCGGAACACATCGAATAAGTTCTCACCCGACGACTACTTCCTCTGCAGAGAGGTTAGACCACCCAACTCATACTAGTGTCCTAGGTATGACTCTAAACTGCATCTGGTGATACTTCAGTTTTGAAGCTCTGGGGAATGTGGAGTACCTACCTCTTCATTGCAATTACTCCCAGGTCCACTCTGACTCGGAATAATAATACCTGTTAGGGTCCAATCTATAGGTGAAATAGACCTGTTTAAAAATTACTAACGTTCGATTGTAATACTTTATAACCGCGTGCAAATAGTTTCTATTAAGTCACTTGTTTACGATGGATAATAGTTACGAATTAATTGGAACTCTATGAATGTTTGAAAATGATTGGTTTGGTCTGATTTGGTTTTATGGGATATATTAGCCATTGTAGGCTATTTAATACCACATCCTCTTTATACATATATATCAAATATATAGGATTTGGTTTGGTTGGATTTTATGGCATATCAACCATTTTGGTTATTTAATGCCAAATCTTCTTAATACATATATATCAAATATATAGGATTTGGTTGGGTTGGGTTTTTTGCATATCAACCGTTTTGGTTATTTAATGCCAAAACTTCTTTATACATATATATCAAATATTTGGTTTGGTTGGGTTTTATGGCATATTAACCTTATTGGTTATTTAATGCTAAATCTTCTTTATACACATAGATTAAAGATATATCTGGCTTATTTTGGTTTCATGACATATCAACTATTGTAGGTTATTTAATGTCAAATACTCTTTATACATATATATCAAATATATATGATTTGGTTGGGTTGGGTTTTATGGTACATCAACCATTGTGAGTTATTTAATGTCAAACACTCTTTATACATATATATCAAATATATAGGATTTGGTTGCGTTGGGTTTTATGGCATATCAACCATTGTAGTTTATTCAATACCAAATACTCTTTATACATATGTATTAAATATATAGGATTGCTATTTATATAGTATTGCTATCTATCACTAATAGTTCAATTAGATATGTCATTTGTTTACACACCGTTAAATGATCAAACAGTTCTATTTAAAACAATTACTTAGCATAAGTCAACAAAGTCAAATGTTTTCAAGTATTGCTATCCATCACTAATAGTTCAATTAAATACGTCATTTGTTTACACACAGTTAAATGAATAAACAGTTCTATTTCAAGTAAGTCAGTTTAGCATAAGTCATTTGTTTCAACTCAGTTTCAATGTCAAACAGTTCTGATAGGACCCTATCAGATGTTACCATCCGGGCCAAAGTGGACCTGGGAGTGATGGCAATGAAGAGGTACTCCGCATTCCCCAAAGTTCTAACATTTCTGGAGCCTCACCATTAATTTGTTTAATATCATATACCGGACTCTCGTTGTAGGAGTCCTACTCCTCTACAAAGATTAAATCTGTGTATTCTACACCTCAGCAGACTGGGCTTTTGGTTAGTTGTGTTTTACGGCATATCAACCCTTGTAGGTTATTTAATGACAAATCCTATTTATACATATATATCGAATATATATGATTTGTAAATGAATAGTTTTTCGATAACAATTTTTACATGAGTCAGAGATAATCTGTTTGCATACTGTTAAACGACCGTATATAGTAATGCTAACACTAACAGTTTTATTTGCACACAGTTAAATGGTTTCAAGTATTGCTATCTAACACTAATAGTTTTATTTGTGCACATTCAAATCGTTTCCAGCGTAGTAGATGTTTAAACAGTTCTATTTGACCCATAGTTGGGACCCTAACAGGTACTACCACTATGGGTCAGAGTGGACCTGGGAGTAATGGCAATGAAAGGAGTACTCTACATTCCTTAAAACTCCATCATTAGACCCTGAACATTAAATGGTTTTGTGTTGTATCTAGGACACTCATTGATTCTAATGGGGTCTTACCCCTCTGCAGAGATGCAGTAGGCGTAACCTACAGCTCCTGGCGACTGGGCGGCATCAGATTGTATGCTAATTACTTGATTCGTGTTGGAATATTTAATAACCAATAAGCATAAACAAATGATTATTGACAAATAAAGGCAGTTTTTACGTTAAATCCAAAAATCCTATTCATTTTTTCTAATCAAATCAGATTTTGAAGATACAAGCTCTTACTCAAAATGTATAGAACAGTATTATAACTCAATAGGCATAATGTTTAGAGTGTTCGCCAATGGCCCAGGAGACCTGGGTTCAATCCAAGGTCGAGTCATACCAAAAACTCAAAAGATGTTACTAAATGCTACCTTGCTTAACACTCAGCATTATAAGATAAGGATCAAGGGTAAAATGGAGCAATCCAGGGAAAGGAGTAGCGCTCTCCCCTACACCTTGGTTTCGTAGCTATGGAAAAGGGAGCATTCGGGTCACTCTCGACTACGGTCGGTCAACTTACTTATTTTCTTGATGAATTGAATTAAAAAAAGCAGAATTCAGGGCTAAAACATTCGCAGAAAGCTCAATTTATGCCATAGTCAGCAGAAAAATACACAAAAGAAGCTATTCATGAATAAAGAGTCTTTTCCGGGACTTCCTCCAGTGCTCGGCTGCCACCACATCCTGTTTCAAGCACTTTCAGTAGTCAGCAAGAAAGTTTATATCCCACCAGCCACGGTAGCGCTTTTCTATAATGCAAATGTCATGGTGAAAGCGCCCACCCTACTCTTCACTCATATCTCCACAGACAGTAGTCTGACCGCAAAAAGTTCAGTTTTGACGGACATTCCTGCCCCTGAGTTAGCAGAAACTCTTCAATAGCTCTTCGATCATTATAAATAAAAAAAAAAGTTCAATTTTTAAAAACTGGAATGCAGCATTGAAAGTAGGGCTATATATGAAATAAAACATGTACAATGGAATCAAATAACCCATCAGGTGTTAATATGCCGTTAAATAAACCAAAACCAAACTCACCTTGTCGTCGGGGCTTACAATACACTAATTATGTCTCCCCACCCTGGACAGGGGAAAGACTCTCCCATTCACAAAAAAATGTTCTGGTGTAACACTAAACTGAATCTGACAGTGAGGCTCCAGTTCTGTAGATCTGATGAGTGTAGATTACCCTGCATTGTCATTACTCCCATGTCGACTCTGATTTGGAATGGTAGTACCTGTTAAGATTCCGAATCGAGTTGGTTGGGGTTGCAGAATACTGCATCTATGCAGAGGGGTAAAACACTCCAAGGGTATGACATTAAACAATTTGATAGTGAGGCTCTAGTAATGCTGGAGCTTCGGGGAATGCGGAGTACCTCTTTATTGCAATCGATCCCAGTTTCACTCTGGTCCGGAGTTGTAGCCCCTGATAGGGTCCTATCAATGGGTCGAGTAGAACTATTTAACATTTAAACTGAATGCAAACGAAAGATTTATGCTAAATTGAATTGTTTGAAATAGAACTGTTTGACCAATCAACTGTGTACAAACAAATGACTGCTTGTTTAACTGAATTGTTAGAGATACACAGTAATACTTGGAACCATTTAACTTTGTGCAAAGGAATGACTGATGTTAAATAGAATTGTTGGTTATATATAACAATACTAGGAATCATCTAACTTTGGCTTAAGTTAAATTGTTTTGTTTGAAATAGAACTGTTTGATCATTTTACTGTGTGTAAAAAAATGACTGGTGATTAATTGAATTGTTAGGGATATATAGCAATACTTGGAACCATTTAACTCTGACTTAAGCTAAATTGAAATGCTTGAACTAGAACTGTTTGATCATTTCACTGTATGTATCAATAAAATGTGTTTACAAATCATATATTTAATATATACGTAAAAACAGGATTGGGCTTTAAATAACCTACGATAGTTGATATGCCATAAAACCAAACTTTAGGCTTTTATCTATGGATCAAATAGATCTGTTTAAAAATGATTCGTATTCGACAGGACTGTATTTTAAAAAACTGTAAGAAACAACAACACAAAAAAGTAAATAAGAACATAAAATGAACGCGATCCCTTACTCTCTCGGCATGAAATAACCCTAGACTGGTTGCTATGCCATTAAAATCAATCAATCAACCAAAATTGAATATATCTAACTTCGAATCCGACCAACATTTGACAAAGCTTTTTTTTTTTATTCACATCTACTATTTCTTTGTATTTCAGTCAATCGATGCTACCCGTTTTGTAAATGTTCTGAAGAGTACCGGATGTGACAGATATAGAAACGGTTGCATCGCACTACCCCCGCGGATTGTATAATGTTTTCTGTTCATTATTTCCGGAAAATGTCGAATGCGACAGACAGACAAGGAAACTATCTCGCCTAAAATGATGTGACAACGAAAGAAAGAAATAAAAGAAAGAAACAAAAAAAAAACAAAGCAATTTGTTCAAGTAAATTATTTGAGGATAATTTCGATCGTGCAATTTCTAAAACAAATGAGCATTACGCGTGTGGAATCCATATGAAACCTTTGTATAATCTTTTCACTTTATCTGCAGGTGTTTTTTGACTGGACGCGATGGAATACTGGCAAATTTACGGCCCTACGAACTGGAGGCCATTGTCATGAAAAATAGCTTGGTTGGTTGGTTGGTTGGTTGGTTGGTTAAGGCATTTTAATCCTTGTGTTATTTAATCCTCATGTCATCTTGGTTTATTTGATAGGTTGAAATTATTAGTTGTCAAAATTTCTGAGACGAAGCTTGATGATTTTTATCAGTAAGAGTTTTCGTACTATTGTCTTCGTCTTTATTGGGTTTTTTTCACAACATTTCGGTCGCTATATCCTCCGGCCTTCCTCTGGTGTCCCCTGTTTATCTGGGCATAGAAATGATTCAACTTGGGAAATCATTTTTGAAGTTTGACTGTTGAAATTATTATCAATATTATAATCGAGTTTTTCCCACCAGAGTTAGCCGATGGTTTTTCACTGGGGTCTGAGTGACAGCAAGTCTTCGCAAGTCATCAGGACTTTTCTCGGTATTCTGGCCGACCTCAACAATGTTGCAGTTTGGATGGTCTCGGCTCGTCCTCTGATTTCTAACTCTTCCGACCCCCTAACCAAATCTTTTGGGGATCAGTTCCATAGATTTCTTTGTAATCTGAGCAAGTCCAAATATTTGTTTCTCTTTTCGTTTTCTTTGATTTTCACTTTGTGGTTCCTCACTATTCAACAGGTTCTCTTTTTTCCAATTATTAGGTCTGGTCTTTTGGCCGGGATTAAGTAATCTGTTTGCATCTCAAAATCCCAAAGGATTATTATTATTATTTTCGGTTATAGTCTGGAGCGTGCAGCAGGCAGTGTAGACCTACACGTGAACGCAGACAAAACTGAGTACATGTGCTTTAATCAAAGTGATGATATCACCACACAAAATTGTGGCTCTCTTAAACTAGTGGACAAATTCACCTACCTCGGAAGCAGCGTCTCATCTACCGAAAATGACTTCAATACGCGACTAGCTAAAGTATGAACAGCTATCAATAGGCTATAGATCATATGGAAGTCAGACCTATTCAATAAATAAAGTGAGATTTTTTTTCCATACGGCGGTCGTGTCAATACAGCTGTATGGATGCACTACTTGGACGCTGACTAGGCGCAGAGAGAAAAAAAACTTGACGGCTATTGCGCAAGGATGCTACGAGCTACATTAAACAAATCCTGGAGGCAACATCCCACAAAACAGCAGTTGTACGGCCACCTACCACCTATCTCGACCATTCAAATTAGACGTACAAGACATGCTGGACATTGCTAAGGGAGTAAAGACGAACTCACAAGCGACGTCCTCCAGTGGACCTCTTCACACGGACGCGCAAGTGTTGGACGACCAGCAGGAACTTATATACAACAGCTCTGTACAGACACAGGATGTCGCTAGGAAGACCTGTCAGAAGCGATAGATAATAGAGACAGATGGTGAGAGAGGGTTCGGGAAATCCGTGCGAGCAGTACAACATGATGATGATCATCATCATCCTTCACCGACGAGTTGGCGACCATAGTCGAGGGTGACCCGAAGGTTCCCTTTTCGATAGCTACAACACCAAGGTGTAGGGGAGGGCGCTACTCCTTTCTTGCTCCACTTTACGCTTGATCCGTACTTTATAAGACTGAGTGTTAAGCAAGGAGGCATCAAGTACCATTTTTTGAGTCTTTGGTATGACTCGACCTGGGATTGAACCCTGGTCTCCCGGGCCATTTACCTAAAACCTAGGGTGAGGAAAGGTAGTGACCTCATGCATTATTTGTATTAATGTCTTTTGCTGCTTCTTTTGGGTGATATTTTTCTGTCGCGTTGATAGTCCTTTCCTAAAGAGATGAGCAGTTCCTCAAAGCGCCATTTATTATTATTATTATTATCATATGCCTTGCTAGTTTTTCATGCCTGCATTAGCTGATGGTCTGTTACAGGAGTCTGTGCAACTGCAAGTCTCCATGTGGCTCCTGGACTCTTCTGAGTGATCTTGCCGATCTTAACTGGATAATCTAATCTGGATAATCTCGATTTTCCCACCGAATTCCAACTCTTCCAGTCCGATTCCCAATCCTTTGGAAACCATTCACAATTGGTATCACTGTCAACCTCATGTTCCACAACTTTCTCGGTTCTCTGGCAAGGTTTCAGTACTCATCTCTCTTTTTGCGTTCTCTGTAGTCTGCTAGGACGGCAAAATCCATTAGATGTTGGGATCTTCAGGCCAGAATTAGCTGCTCTGTTTGTATTTTGAAATTCCAGAAAAAATCTCTATGTATTTCTGGTTTCTGCCTTTACCATTTGGTAGTATGGTTAAATTTCAATTTCTAGCCCAATTCCCTGTGGATCACTTTCCCCGCTCAGTCGTGCCTAGTCTAATACTTCTTTTGCGTTAGTTTGCAACATTCACTGGGATTATCGAGTTTTTCTGTTATATAATTGGTCTCTTGGTTTTGTTTTCTTTTTCTTTTTTTAATTATCTCTATGTTTTGCCGGGATTTGAGAATTTATTTGTATCTTAAAATCTCAGAGAATTTTGTGTCTCATTTTTCAGGACGGATTCAGGTTTGTGTATATACCATTTGGCAGTATTGTCAAATTTCAGTATCTTGCACAATTCCCTGTTGATCAACTTCCCCATTCAATCATGTCTCGTTTTGTACTTCTTTTTATGCTAATTTATTGCATTCGCTTATTACGTGATTCATCCTTTCGTCTCTCTCATCATATAATCTACTCTTTGTATTCTGTTGCCTTGTCTATTTTCGATTTAACATAGTTTGTCCTTACGGCGTTGTTTTGTGCAGCTATTAGAAGAGATTCAGTTTCTCTCTTAAAGTTTCATTATAATTGTTATGCATCCTCCCTTTCTCTGAAAAGGGCGACCTCGGATTAGCCAAGAATTACCGAGGTATAACACTTACATCCATAGCAACCAATGCCCTACTACGTAACCGCATAGAACCCAAGATTGACAACATTCTCAGGAAGAACCAAAATGGATTCCGAAGTAATAGATCCAAGACCTCACAAATATTGACTATCCATAGAATTCTAGAAGGCGTACGGGCAAAAAACCTACAGGCAACAATATTATTTGTCGACTGTACAAAGGCCTTTGATTCCATACACAGAGGGAAGATGGAGCAATTCCTACTCGCATACGGTCTACCAAAAAAAACTGTCGCAGCCATAATGACTCTCTACAGAAGCACCAAAGTGAAAGTGCGTTCCCCGGATGGAGACACAGAATACTTCGACATTGTAGCTGGGTTACTGCAAGGAGACAAACTTGCCCCATACCTCTCTATCATCTGTCTAGACTACGTGCTTAGAACATCAATTGATGAAATCAAAGAAAACGGTTTGGAGCTGACAAAAAAAAAAAAAAGAAGCAGAAGGTACCCCGCAAAAAAAAAAAAAAATTACCGACGCCGACTACGCCGATGACATAGCGATTCTGGCAAATGCACCCGCCCAAGCCGAAACCCTACTGCATACTCTGGAACGAGCTACCGCAGGCATTGGCTTCCATGTCAATGCACACAAAATGGAATACATGTGCTTTAATCAAACAGGCGACATTTCCACACTAAAAGGTAGCTCTCTGAAACTAGTAGACAAGTTCATCTACCTCGGAAGCAGTATCTCATCGACCGAGACTGACATTGACACGCAACTAACAAAGGCATGGATAGCTATCAATAGGCTATCGGTCATACGGAAGTCAGACCTGACCGATAAAATGAAACGCTGTTTCTTCCAAGCAGCGATCGTGTCGATACTGCTATATGGATGCACTACATAGACGCTAACTAAACGTATGGAGAAAAAGATTGACGGCAACTACACAAGAATGCTGCGAGCAATATTGAACAGGTCTGGGAGACAACACCCCACAAAGCAGCAGCTATACGGCTACCTACCAACCATCACGAAAACTATCCAAGTTAGACGAACCAGACATGCAGGACACTGCTAGAGAAGTAGGGACGATCTCATTAGTGATGTACTCCGATGGACCCCTTCACATGGCCGGGCAAAAGCAGGGCAACCAGCTCGAACCTACATACAGCAGCTCTGTGATGATACGGGGTGTAGCCCTGAGGACCAGCCGGAAGCGATGAATGATAGGGAGGGGTGGCGAGAAAGGGTCAGAGATATTCGTGCCGATAGCACGACAAGATGATGATGATGATGATTATGTATTTTTTCATACCAGCATTTGCTGGTGGTCTTTTCATGGAGTTTGAGTGACAGCAAAACTCCTCGAGTCTCAAGGACTCTTCTAAGTATTCTAGCCCATCTATTCGCATACGGTCTACCAAAAGAAACTGTCGCAGCCATAATGATTCTCTACAGAAACACCAAAGTGAAAGTGTGTTCCCCGGATGGAGACGTAGACTTCTTCGACATTTTAGCTGGGTTACTGCAAAGAGAGACACTTACCCCATACACTCGCCCGAGTGAAATTCCGAGCATGCCACGATGCTGCGGGTTAAATGGTCTCGATTCTTCCTCGGATTTTCAATACCTCCAGTGTCCTTTTTCCAGACTTTCAGGACCGATCCTAGTGTACCAACCATGATTATTGTCATCGTCACTCTTATGTGCCACACTTTTTTTTTTTTGTTCTCTGGCAAGGTCCAAGTATTTGTCTCTGTGTTTTCTTTTATTTTTTACTCAGTGGTCTGCCGGAACGGAAAAATTCACAAGATGGCAAAATCTTTTCTTTTTAATTATCACTAGATCTGATCTTCTGGCAGGGATTAGGTGATCCTTTTACTGGGAATTCAATGCATCTCCTCCTCCGGTATAGATTCTGTCGTTAAATATGCTAAACCAAACAATATATATATAAAGAAATAGTTATATCATTTTGTTTTCGGGATCAAGCACAAACGAAAGAAAATAGACTCGACTGTAGCAGCGAGGAAGAACATATCGCCAACTTGACAAACTTAGGGATTAACGATCTGAAACTAGAAGACCAAAACCCCGCGAGCATTGAGCATTTATAAGGCACGCTAGTCTAAGCAATATAATCTTCTGTTTGAAGAATGCAAGTTAAATGATGAGATGGTGAATCTGTGTTACGCCCACTGCGCCCGAGTGAAATTCCGAGTATGCCACGGATTCAATTGTTACAGAGAGCAACTTAGTCATATCTTGATCAGGAACTCTCATTGATACTTGCAAACCATCTCAAAGCTCCAACTAGTCAGCAAATTAAATTATTCTGCGGCGTTTTGTTCGCTCTCAATTGAAGATGTCTAAATAAAAACATAACGATCTCAAGAGAAGATGACGTTAAACTTCCACGTCACTTGATCAACGCTACATCAATAACGGAAATAAAAGACATGGAGATGCACTACACTGTAGATACAAAATAATTCCCTGTCCGGTGGACAAAACTGCCGGTGGCACCAGGGGGGCACCAAGAGTGGCAGTATCGCCTTAGCCACTGAAACTGTGGGACCCCACCTAGTTGGAGGCTGATGAGGACGATATAGCATGTGTAATCTCACGTTGTATGTAGAATACATACCTATATGCAGTCAGAGATAGTTGTATAAGTTCGTTTTCAAGATCAAAACTAGAAATGACTAGAAGAAACTTTATTTCAATTTGTACATTAGACATATGAAGTTTTTGTCACCATGATGATTGTGCATTTTTTTTTTTTTTGCGATTCTCAGCGGCACCTTCCGGGTTTTCCGAATCAAAATCAAATCAGAAAATGACAAGACGAGTTTTAAAATCTTAAAAGAGCAAACTTTACGTTTTTTCTGTTGTTTTTTTTTTTTTAACAATATTTCTCCTCCGTGACTTTGATGTTACGTGGTATAATTGTAATGCAAGTTAGATTAGCAGACCATTGTTAGTGAGTTCGATTTTCACTGGGCCCTTCAAACTAGTTGTTTACCTTCTTCAGGTGACTTCTTAATGTGGAAATTAGTGTAATTTTTAAAGCTGTGAAAAAAAAATTGATGAAACAACTTTTGTTTAAAAAACAGATAAAGCAGTCGATCATTATTATATTTTTGTGGGAGGAGCCTGGGGGAATTTTTTTTTTTTTTTGTGGAGCTTTTGGGGGTAGGATTTTTGGATTTTTTTTTGGGGGGGTGCGGGTTAAGGATGAAATTTCCTTTTTTTTAACAGTGATTTTAAAAAGAGACATCACCGGAAGCCCAATCTGGATTATGAAGTTGCTATTCCGGCTGACCTGGGTGATATGACATTTTGTCAGAAGATGAGTCATGAAGTAGAGGTAATATGATAAAACTACGCAAACACTCAATGAGATGTAAAGAATTTTGAATGTTTTATATGTAAAAAATCGTTTAAAAAATTATAAACTTTTTGTTTTGTTTTTGGGGGGTTTTTTTGTGTTGTCTTTTGTTTTGTTTTTTGTTTGTTCGTTTTGGGCTTTTTGTTTTTGTTTTTTGTTTTTATCTTTTGTTTTTATTGTTGTTGCTGTTGTTGTTTTATTTTGTTTTTGTTTGTTATTTGTTTTTGTTTTTTGTTTGTTTGTTTGTTTTTTTACTTCAAATTAAATAATTTATCTTATTTTATTAAATTTATTAATTTATCATTTTTTCAAAAGTTCTTCCGGATTGAAAAACAACTTTTAAAAAGTCAAAAAAGAAAATAAATGAACAAACTTCAGCCAGTCATTTTTTTTTTCTAATTTTCCAGATGTTCTTACGCTTCAGTCGTTATACAAATACAAATCCTGCTCTTTCAATAATGTTTGCAGTGATTCCTGACCACTGACAATACCTTTCTTCCTGAATTTTAATGAATTTCTATAGTAAAATCATTAATAATGCATTTATATATATGCATCATCTATAAATAAGTACATCCCTTACAATTTTTTGCAAAATGTGACAATAGACCGGCTGGCTGACCTCACACTATCTCAACCTCCTAAATCAGCTCATGGCCATCTGGTCGTCTTGTGGTTTCTCTAATCTCCGGCCTGGGTTATTTCACATTGCTTTACAAACGCACAAGACACAACATACACAACCGAGATGGTGGAAGAAAAGAAGAACAAACAAACACGGTCTTGGGTTAGTTCCAAGCGCAAGAAGGGAGAAGTTTGGGCACTTTCTCAGCATTCAAAGCTTCAGTGTCTGTCACGAACATGTACTCGAAAGTTCCCACACAGCTACCAGGAACACTGACTCACCCTCTCGCCTTGGCTGACCTGGCTTCTGGGTCCACAGGTCCCAACTCCTCGCTCGGCTGTCGCCTTTCTCTGACTATCCCCTTTCCTCGACTTCTATTGACTGCCCTAGGACCTTGCCTTTCCTCGTCTTCTTCCGGTTTCATAGGAAATCTCGCACGTAAGCCCTTTGTGTGGGTTTCGCGTCAAAACAGACAATCGAATCCTTTGACTTGCACTTACCCACACCCACAGAAATGAATGCCACCCTTTGTGCCACAAAAAATAATAAGGCAAAAATATTGTAACTTTATTTCAAGCGGAACATTATGAAATCAAAACGAATATTATTATTTATTATTTATAACCAAACTCTACAACATTGAAAGTCAAAATAAAATTGCAACGCTTTTGTAACCGAAAATAAAACTGCATATATGAAAATGTATATATATATATATATATATATAATGGTTTGTTTTTACGGCATATCAACTATCGTAGGTTACTTTGGGGAAGAAAGGAAATGAAATAAAAAACAACCCCCCAACGTATATACACATACATCGTGTATACGAACACTCACGCATACACACAAACATAGAGCATATACTCTTGTAAACACACACACACACACACACACACACACACACACACACACAAAACACATCTGCAGTGGCCAAAAGTTGTTACGGAAATTAACTCCAACGGGACATTAGCAGACACAAATCCTGTAGTTAAAAAGAACCACAACCCAATCAAAATAGTTGCCACTAAAGCCAAAGAAACACGTGTAGAAGCAAAAAGTCAGAAACACGTCAAAGTCAGAAACACGTGTAGAAACATAAAATAAAAACCTAAAACCAAATTAACTGCAGGAGCTATTCATTTTAAAGAATATATATATATATATATATATATATTTCCGGTTATTTTGTTGTTATGTAATATGTATATATATAATATATATATTGTTGTTATGTAATATGTATATATATATTTTTTCCGGTTATTTTGTTGTTATGTAAATTTTAAGCAAGGTAGGTTTTTGGTGAATATAAAATACGGCGTTTTCTCCTTTATCATTGGTCAGTATGAGACTTCCTGATGAGCCGTTAAGGCGAAACTTTAGTAGGAGAATTCTGACTCGCGATTTAAGTTAATGTTATATATATATATATATATATATATATATATATATATATATATATATATATCGGATATTAAAGACAAATGTCTTAGTGGATTTTAAAATAACTAATGCTGAAGGAAATGGCTTGGAGAGAATATTTCGGAAAATGTTTCTGTAAAACTGAACCAAATTTAAGAAATTATGTAAGATGTCCAGAAAAGATCAAGAAAAAATTATCCTTATGTGTGGTTTTAACGAAAAATGATGCAATATACAGTTGTAGATTATTACTTAATTGGTTGGTGTCTATAAAGAGCCAGACGACATTAGTAATAAAAGGATATTTGATTAAATAATAATTTAAACAATTAAATTTCTTCTTTTATCGTTGAGATAGTCATGTCAAACGTATATATTTGCAAATTAGAGAAAAACATTTTTTTAAATACAGTTAAAAGTAAGAATTTAGAATGTTGACTTGCATAACAAGATTATTCCCCACTGGTGCAACACAATCTTCCCGGCACCATTTTAATCGTCATAATTGACGAACTAAACTGTGTAAATATATACCTATGTTGTTTTTTTTTAAATTACAGTAAAAAAAAAGTGAAAGTTTTATTTATTGGTTATTTCTGTCCAAAGTAAATGGAAAAGATCTATTCTTCACTCCAAACTCTGCTTGTTTCCGTTTCACTTCACACAAATGCCCTCAGGAAAGACATGAATTCATCGGTTATCTTCCTCACCAGGTTCTTTAGCCTTGGAAGGCAACCAGTCTAGGAGAAAGAAAACTATTCTGTACTCCGTTAAAAAACTGAGCATGAGTCGCCTAGATAAAACGCAATGTGTATCATTCTCACAGTTTATAAAGACACTTGGATAGATAGATAGATAGATAGATAGATAGATAGAAATAGACTGAGATAGATAGATAGATAGATAGAAAGAAAGAAAGAAAGAAAGAAACAGACTGTGATAGATAGATAGATATATAGATAGATGGAAACAGGTCGTGATAGCGAGAGGGAATGAACAGACTGAGATTGATAAGGTAAATTTTTACCCTTTAAACCATCCTATTTTAGCGAAAACTAAAAATCAGATTCTACGTTTTTTTGGTGAATACATGTAAACAGCCAGAAAAAAGTATCCGTAAAGAAGAAACTTTGAAGAAAACCCCAATATTTTAGAATTTGGTAGGAGGGATCATTTTGTTATATAAATTTAACATAAAATGATCCTCCACTTCCAGACCAGCAAGCATTACTGATGACGAGAGATAGCGGCAAAGGGACGAGTAACCAAATTTTTATTTTTTCATTTTATGTAGGGAAATCAGTTGAAGAGGGTGGAGATTTTTTTTCGCTTAAAAAAGGTGGGGAATAATATGGGGTGGGATTTTTTTTTTTTCATTTTTTTTATAAGAGAAGAAAATACTTAAAATAAAATACTTAAAATAAAATACTTAAATAAAATACTTAAAATAAAATACTTAAAGAAAATAAAATACTAAAAGAAAATACTTAAAATAAAAAACAAAATGTGCCGTGCCGCCCACCACCACACATTTTGTTTTATTTTCATTTTTTCTGCTGAAACGTGGGTGTTTTTTTTTTTTATCTTAAGTCTTTTCGTCACAAATTAAAAAAAGAGAAAATATCTCCCCAATATTTTTTCCACCCCTTTTTTTTATTTAGCGAAAAAATCCCCACCCCAAATAAGCTTAGTTAACACCTCCACCCTCTCCAGGTCTCCCCAAATCTCTAGAACTCTCCCCAGTATCCAAGCCGATCTTAACAATACTGGATAGTCTTGATTCATCTTCCGATTTTAAACTCTTCCAATCATCTTTCCAATCTTTTGGAGACCTTTCCATGTGCGCCAAACACAATTGGTATCACCTTTGCGTTTCACAGCTTTCACAGTTCCTTGGCACGGTCTAAGTGCTTGTCAATTTAAAATAATCATAACAATTATATATCTTTTGTTAATCATTCCCTTGAAATACCAATAATTTTCAAGCCTTTATACGGCTTTTACTCATGATTCGAACCAAATGCAATTTGTATACAATTATGATTTCTTCCAAGCTGTAGACGTGTCAGTACTACTGTATGGTTGCACCAAATAGACGCTAACGAAAGGCTTGGAGAAAAAGCTCGATGGGAGCTACACAAGGATGCTGCGAGCTGTTTTCAATAAATCCTGGAAGCAGCACCCAACAAAACAGCAGCTACACACCCACTTACCTCCCATTTCGCAAGCCATCCAAAAAAGGCGTGCAAGACATTCGTATCACAACTGAAGATGTAAAGATGAACTCATGAGCAACGTTGTCCTATGGACTCCTACACATGGACACACCAGTGTTGACCGATCAGCAAAAACTTACATTCATCAGCTCTGTGCAAACACTGGATGTCGTCTAAAGGACTTTCCCGGAGCGATGACCAATTGGGACAGATACTGCTGCTCCGAGTCAGTGGTAACCGGGGAGTAAATAGTACCAAAGGAATGACTTCACACACACCAGAACAAATAATTTGAAAGCAATTAGATATTGTTCACAATCGTTTTAAACAGGTAAACACTTCCTACTTAGATACGATATCAATGTTTTAAGAGCCAACATATTAATCTACAGCATAATTCTTTTAAAGATTATTATAAACAGATCTATTTGACACCACACACATCAGAGCTCTTTAGATAGATAAATGCATGTAGTTTATAAGCCTGTATCAAAATTGATGACTAGGTCATGCACTATAACTTTAAATGTAATGGAAAAAAAAATGGATTTCTACTAAAATTGTTTATTATTTATATACATTATAATAAGCAGGTAAAGCTGTAATTATCTTTTAGAAGAACGTGTGCGAACGGTTGGAATTATTTATATCATTATATCAATGGAGGTGCTCGTGGAGTAATGGTTATCGTCGTAGGAAATGGACACGGCGACACGAGTTCAAATCCTGGACGAGACTGATTGCATTTCACATAGCACTAATACCCTTGGGAAAGGTATGAATCCAATTATTCTCCCTCCAGCTATGGGTAAATAGTAGGACAGACTAGGTTCTTCAGCCTTGGTGAGGCAACTAGTCTAGGAGAAGGAAAACTCTGAATTCAAACCTGCTAAATTCCACTTAAAAAATTGACCTTGTGTCATATCCTGCCCGAGCGGAGGGGTTGGTAAATAGGATTAAATCAATAGAATGTCAATAAAAAAATGTACCTATATATAGCTAAATATTAAGACATGATATACCTTTTTTGCCTAAAATTATATCCTGAAAAAATGATTTTTGATGTAAACTTCTATGTTGAGCAATATAAATATTACAACGTGGTTGTATAAGGCAATACCAAAATAACTCCATTTTTGGAAATAAATATCTATTTCATATAACAAACAAAATAAAATCGGGGACAGACCACACTTTTAATGTCAGGACACTTGATGCACCCTAATATATATATATATATATATATATATATATATATATATATATATATATATTTATATTTATATATATTTATATTTATATATATTATTAGCAGTCACGTGGGTTCCATGTATACTGAGACAGCATATATATATATATATATATATATAGGCTGTCTCACTAGACATGGAACCCATGTGACTGTTAATAACTCTACTAATAATAATGTTGAGTTCTTTTTTGATTCAGATTTGAAAATAATGTACTGTAACAACTATTCGTCCTCGATCATAACAACTTGGACAAGACAGGAAAAAAATATTTTGCGTCAATACTTATTTGGAGACAAAATCATTCAAAACTGTGCATGAAAAATTTCGCAGGAAGTTTAACTTAACAATTATCCTCAGAAAAGCCAAATTTATCGTTGAGTAGACAAATTTCAAGCCACAGGGTCAGTAAACAACCTCAACAAGAAGGCAGAAAATTCCAGATCTGGCTGGAAGTTGATTGCAATATGTTTTGACATTGTTGATGCAGTGAGAGATTCTGTTGGAAGGAGTCCAAAAAAGTCCTTCCGAAGACGTTCCCAAGAACTTGGTCTTTCACATTCACTGTAGAATAAAGTCAATAAATTTCTGCCTTTGTTAACTGGTTTGACCTTTCTGAAGTGATATAATTGCTTTTTAAGACTCAGATGAAAGAAGACTTGATGCAATATGAATTATCATATTAATGGGTCGCATCTATATTTATACATTGGAGGTGCAATTAGCGCACTGGAATATGCATCTCGTGTTCAAATCTCAGATGAGGCCGTTTACGTTTTACTTCGCGCTAATGCTAATAGGAAAGGCATGAATCCATCAATTCCCTCCCTTACCATCACCGCTAAACTGTGGGTTTTTTGGTCTTGATAAGTTGAGAAGAAAAACTATTCAATTCAAACATTTTAAATAGTGACCTTGTGTCAAATACATAAAACGCAATGTATATCTCTCCCTGAGTTTATTAAGAGACTCTGATAGATAGATAGATAGATAGATATTGACTGTGATAGTGAGGGAGAATAAAGATACTAAGATAAATAGAAAGACTGATAGAAAAAGAGAGATAATGAACAGACTGAGATAGATAGAAACAAATCATGATGGACAGTAAAAGGGAAAAAGAGAGAGAGAGAGTAAGAGAGAGAGAGAGAGAGAGAGAGAAATTGTACTGATATATATATATATATAATGAACGGACTAAGATAGATCAACAATGAGAGTGAAAGCGAGATAATAAACAGCTAGATAGATAGATAGATAGATGTAAACAAAATATAAAAGAAAGAAAGAAAGAAAGATTGATTGACTGAGACATATATACATACATACATGCTAAAAGACTGAGATAGATAGATAGATAGATAGATAGATATAAACAAAATATAAAAGAAAGAAAGAAAGAAAGATTGATTGATTGACTGAGATATACATATATACATACATGCTAAAAGACTGAGATAGATAGATAGGTAGATAGATAGATGCTAGTTTATATCCTAATACTGTTATACACTGTCAAACGTAATTTATTCCAAAAGTCGTGACGTAACTCGGTTTTTGACTATGTAAATATTTTGCAAGCGGGTTATTACTGTTCTTAGATTTATCGCGTGTCAGAAAATGTCTACTTATGTTTCTTTACAGATGTATGAGTACATCCGTGCTTGTAAAAGCCAACACGAGTGGACGTGTCGATCTTGAAGCTGAGTCCAAACATGTTACCCCATGATTTCAGGTACATATATGGACATATTCCCTCTGACAAAAAAAAACAAACAGCTCAAAAAAGCTCGCAGACTATTCAACCTGAACTCAGCCGAGAACGTCTTGACTGTGCCCAATTACAGCATCTAGGTCATAAGATAAGTCAGAGTATCTATTCTCTACCGATACAATACAGCCATTGAATACAGATAGATAGATAGATAGATAGATAGATAGAAGCGAGTATATATTCTAATACAAAATATATAGTAATATATATAAACCGGCTCATTGGCCTAGTGGGTAGTGTTCGCCAATGGTCCGGGAGGCCAAGGTCGCGTCATACCAAAGACTTTAAAAATGGTACTCGATACCTCCTTGCTTAACACTCAGCAATATAAGATACGTATCAAGGATAAAGTGGAGCAATCCATGGAAAGGAATAGTGACCTCCCCTACATCTCGGTGTAGTAGCTATTGAAAAGGGAGCCTTCTGGTCGCCCTCGACTACGGTCGCCAACTTTACTTTAACAACTATATAATATAAAACATAATAAAAAAACCGACCTTTCATATTGACATTAAATAAAACTTTAGCCATCAGAAAGTTAGGTAGGAGAAAAAAAGGGAGAGAAAAAAAATCATTCTGATTGTAACAAGTCTTTTCTTCCTCCCCCCTCACCCAGTCTTCCCTTCTCACACTCTCTTTCTTTGCCTCACCCCTTCCCAACAACTGACAGTGGAAATACGTGTATGTTTGTGAAGATGCATGCTACTATATGCGCAAATATACGTATATATGTATGCGCAGGCAACAGCACATACACAAACACATTAACATTTAAAAGCACACAAACTTAGCTACACATACACACAAACAAAATTCCCCCTTTAAACAAAAAAAAAAAACTAACCATATTAATCGGTCTTTTTTTTTTAACTTTTCACTCTATCTGACGAATGTGAAAAGCATGAAACCCAGCGTCACAGACACTACCATGTAGTATATCATCATCATGTCGTCCCGCTAGCACGGATATCCCTGACCCTCTCTCGCCACTTTTCCCTATCGTTCATCGCCTCTGGCAGTTCTTCTGGGCTACATCCCGTATCCTCACATAGCTGCTGTATGTATGTTCGAGCTGGTCGTCCTGCTTTTGGTCGGCCATATGTGGGGGTCCATAGGAGTACATCACTTATGAGCTCGTCTCTGCTTCTCCAGCAGTGTCCTGCGTGTCTGGTTCGTCTAACTTGGATATATTTCATAATGGGAGGCAGGTGGCCGTATAGTGGGTGCTTTGTAATTGTAAATGTAGTGTTTGATAAGAGTTTTATTATTTTAAATGTGTAAAAAATATTTTACAAGTATCATTTTATTGTTTTTTCACTGCCTGTTCTCAAACTGACTCCCATTTTGATCCAGATACTGCTGACAGCGCCAAGCAATGGAATCGCACACATCATGAAACAATTCCCTTTGTATTTGGGCGCATTTATGCTCAGTGGCCTCTCTTAATTCAGCGACTGTTGCAGGTTTTGTAGCGTAGAGAAGACTTTGAAGATGAAGAATTTTATTTTCAGCAAGATGGAGCACCCTCACATTACCGTAGCGATGTTAGGTCCTGCCTTGATGAGGTCTTGCCAAACAAGTGGATTGGACGAAGAGGTTTTGTTGAATATCCTCCCCGTTCACCAGACCCCACACCACTAGATTTTTTCATATGGGGATAATTGAAAGACAGTCTACACTACAAAACCTGCAACAGTCACTGTTTTTATACTTTTGAAATAATAAAATTCTAATTAAATACTACGTTTACAACTATTTTTAATGTGTATACATTTTTTGGGGACACCCTGTATATGGGATTCGGCAATAAATAACCCCCAAGGCTTGATATACCATAAAACACCGACGAATGAACATATACGAGGTGCATACGATAAATTTCCATACTTTTTTCGTATGGGCATTTAAAATTGTCGTAGACTCTTGAAAATTCAGTATGTTATTGCTATACATCTTATGAGATGACGGACCAATTTTTGTGATTTCAGCTTTAAATGAACAACTACAGCAGGAATTAGAATCTGACAATTTGGAAGAACGATATGCAATGAAATTGTTTTAAACTTGGAAAAAAATGCCAGAGAAACGTATGGAATGCTTCAGACTGCTTTTCAACAATTTTGCAAAAATCGAGCATCAGTCTTTGAGTGGCATAAGAGATTCAAGGAAGCCAAGGAGTCTGTAAGGGATGATGAGAGGTGTGGGAGGAGTAAGGAAGTCAATACACCAGAGTTGATTGGCCAAAGGGTTAGGTTTAGGGTTACTATGTTGAGGTTTTAAGGGAGTTCAGAAAAGAGATTCTAGCCGACCTTAACAATGCCGTAGTTTGGATGGTCTAGGCTCGTTCTCCGATTTCCAATTCTTCCAGCTTCCTTACAAGCCTTTGGGGACCGTTGCAAACTCACTACATGTAGTTGGTATCACCGTAACCTTCAAGTTTCATAGCTCTTTTACATCTCTAGCAAGGTCTAAGTACTTGTGTCTCTTTTCGTTTTCTTTGATTTTCACTTTGGGTCTGCCTGGACGGTGTGGTATTCTGGCCGGGATTAGGAGATCTGTTTATATCTCAGAGATATATTATTATCGTTATTTTACTTCTTTGAGCGGATGGTCTTTCACTGGAATTTGAGTAACAGCAAGTTTCCTTAAGTCTCCAGGACTCTTCTCAGTATTCTGACCGATTTGTCTTGCAAGATTCAGGCACTTATCTGTACTTTCGCCTTCCTTCCATTTTACTCTGTGGTCAACCGGGACGGCAAATTTCACAATTCAACAAGTTCTCTATTTTTTGTTGACTGTCACTAGGCCTGGTCGTCTAGCCGAGATTAGGTGAACAGAAACTTCTTAGACACCGACGTCTCAATTCCCTCATTGATTTAAGTTAGATTCTCAATGATTATCAAATAATTATTATGTTTCTATTTAAGTATAGCTTAGTCAGATTTGCCTAAAAACAGCACAACCCAGTCGGCTGGGGTTGTTGAATAAGCTGACTGCATCACTGCTGAGGGGTTAGAACTATCCCCAACAAACGAGTTCTGAAGGGTTGGGAAATGAAGAGTACTCTGACCCGACATATAAACGACAGCACTGTTAAGATACCAGCTATGGTCAAATAGAACAACTTGAATCTTTTACAACACTTAAAATCCTTTAAGTGTGTGCAAATAGAATTATTAGTGATAGGTAGCCATATTTGAAACCATTTAACTGGGTGCATGAAATAAATTGCAATAATTGGAACCATTTCATTATCATCATGTTGCGCTATCAGCACGGATATCCCTGACCCTCTCTCCCTATCGTCCACTGCTTCCGACAGGTCTTCAGGGTTACGTCCCGTATCGGCACAGGGCTGCTGTATGTAGGTTCGACCTAGTCATCCTGCCTTTGCTCGGCCATGTGAGGGGGTCCTGTGGACTCCTGTGGAACCTTTTAACTATATGCAAACAAGTGATTAATAGTAAATATAATTAGCTTGGATGATATTACTTGAAACCATTGAACTGTGTGCAAACAAATTAGCTCTAGTTCGTTGTGTGTGTGTGTGTGTGTGTGTGTGTGTGTGTGTGTGTGTGTGTGTGTTTAAACAGCATTACGCATTAAATAATCATCAAGAGTTGATATGCCATTAAACCAAATAACCAATCCTATTATTGCCCAGTTGGCTGGGGCTGTAAAATACACCGACTGCATCTTTGTAGAAGGGTAAGACTTCCCCCAACCCCAACGAATGTTCTAGATATGACATTAAACAATCTGATTGTGAAGTTCCAGTGATGCTGGAGCTTTGGGGAATGCAGAGCACTCCTTCATTACCATCGCTCACAGGTCTACTCTAGCCCGGAGAGGTAGCAACAGATAGGGTCCTATCTATGGGTCAAATAGAACTAAAATGCGTACTTATGCTAAACTGAATTATTTGAAATAGAACTGTTTTGATATTTAAACTGCGTACTTATGCTAAACTGAATTGTTTAATATAGAACTGTTTTGACATTTAACTGTGTGTAAACAAAATTTATACTTATACTAAACTGAATTGTCTGAATTAGAACTTTTTGACTAAACTTAATATCTTGAATAGAAATGTTTTTGACAATTAAACTGTGTACTTATGCTAAATTGAATTGTTTGAAATAGAACTGTTTATTTGTATAAAAATGGATTTGGCTTTAATTAACTGTAATATAATGGCAGAGGGATTTCGTTTTATATTATCTTGACTTTGGGTTTAGTTAGGCTGAGAACCCTTCGGCTCAGCACAAGTGCAAACTTGAGCACAGGTGTTGACGCGCGCATGGGGAGGATGTGTCGTCCACAGATGTCAAAATAAAAATCCCAGATAGGACTTGGGGATGTGAATGATGTCATGCACCGGAAGCGTGCGCGGAGGATTTGGGGGGATTTGAAAAAAGTCAGTTAGTTGAGTTGAATTCCTGGCTCGGGAGAAGACGGTTGACTTTTGCTTGCTCGCTGTGGCCTTGTGGCGGGTGCCACACATGGAAGAGCCAGAATAGAAAGAATGTATATCTCTCTCCTTATGTCGAAGAACCTTTAAACTCAAAGGTAATAAAAAGTTTCGTACGTGAACTAAGAAGTCGTAAGTGTTTTTCGTGTTTCGGGATTCCAATGTTCTACGTATATATGTTATGAACATTCTATGTACATTTACATATCCGTATCATGGGTATGGTACATAACAACAAAAGTTGATACGCCATAAAACCCAAACAAACAAATTTATTAATGTTAGATAGCAATACTTAAAACAATTTAAAAAATGAGCCCTGGCTCGATAAAAAAAATTGTTACCTGCTAGCTGATCGTTTATAAAACATATATTTGATATACATGTATTAGTAGGATTTGACTTTAAATAACCCAAAAGAGTCGATATGCCATAAAACACCAACATATATATTATTAATAATATAAGATCCCATTAATGGGTCGAGGTTTGGTTTGGTTTCTTTGTTTAATGGCATATCAACCGTTGTGGGTTATTTAATGCCAAATCCATTCTCCTAGAAGAACAGTAGTGGTACTATTTAACCCATAGCTATGAGGATAAGCGGGTTCATACCTTTCCCAAGGGTATTTGCCAGAAAGTGAACGTAATAGCGCGACTAGGAATACGAACTCGCTTACAACGATTCCGCAGTCCATCGCTTTAACCATTACACCACGAGGACACCCCCATTAATAGGTCAAACAGAACTGTTTAATCATTTAACTGTAAGCAAACAAATGATTGATGTTAAATTGAATTGTTGGTGTTACATAGCTATACTTGAAACTTACAAGCTATTCGTTTAGGGCACCTCGGGTAGTGTAATGTTTAGCAAGCTTGAATTGCAAACCTGCAAGAGTGAGTTTAAGTCTCATTGGGTGCCCATTTCATTCGGCCTTGTGCCACATCTAAGCAAAACGCTTAGTAAATCACTACAAGCTATTTGTTTACAAAACATATCTTTATCATATGTATAAATAGGATTTGACATTAAATAACCTTCAAGGGTTGATATGTCGTAAAAAAAAACACCACATCAAAACAGCAAATCTTATTGAAGGATTTATCCGACCTTCCACTCGCCCAGATTTGACACAAGGCATTTTTAATGTGAGGTGGGGTACGAACGAATCGAAACTCCTAAAGGCCTATCATAAAAAAAAATGTTTGATCGCCTCTGCATTCTTCCCTGTGCAGACCTCAGGAACAAAGCGATAAACTTAACCCTGCTATGCAGACCGTGCCTGGCGCACTCCTGGGATCAAGCGGTCAACAGAAACAGCTGTATTTATTCATGGGTTAACACATTTATCCAATTAAGGTCTCTTTCCAAAATGAAATATTTGCTATAAGGACGTCGTAGTGTTTTGGCCTCTCGGGAATTGTCCGCTTGTTCAACTGTACACGAAACAGTTAAACCTTGTGTCAATTTTGAGGGCCAGGTTATTCATACAGGCTGTTTTACAATTATTGAAACAAATCTGCGGCCTCTCAGATCTTCGTTGTTGATTATATTCCCTTTCTCTTTTCAGATTGCTGTAAAATCGTTAAAATATTGATATTTAATCAAATGTAGAGAAATCATACTTTGGACGATGGAGTAGATCTTTTGAGTGATGCCATATTAGAAACTAAGTATTTCAAGTGTTCAAACAAGATACAAAAGGAAGTTCAATTTCAACATATTTCCCAACAGGAGTCAGATTTTCAAGTTGGTCAAGAACTTTGAAGCTCTTGGTGTAAAATTATTCAGAATTTCAATAAATTATTTTAGTAGTTAATTTATTTTTTTTAGTTAAACTTGGAATTCAAAGCCATGTTATGGGATTTCGTTAGTGATCTAGGTCAAGACTGGAACGGGCATTTGTTGACAAATTAATAGTTGGGGATGTCAACGATGCAATAATAAGCGTTTGTTTGCGAATTCGAAGATGAACGATCGTTGAAAATCAGCTGATATTTAATATTCAAATATAAACAATTGCAGAGAATCAGCTTATATCTGGGACTTAGTTGTGACGTGTCACTTTAGGGTTACGTAATTATTATTTTTAGAGAAGTATATATAAAGACGGGTTAGAAGACACGAAAGGGAGACACAAGAGACGATGTGTGAGAATCGACGAAGAAGAATCGAAAGAGAGACGAGAGGGAGCAGGGGACGCGTGCACAAGCGGCCAGTGAGAGAGGAAATAACAACAGTAGTCTCTCTCTCTCTCTCTCTCTCTCTCTCTCTCTCTCTCTCTCTCTCTCTCTCTTGTCTCCTACTGTACAACTGTCTGTCTCACTTCTTGCTGACATGTTTCTTCCTCTCGATTTCTATTTTCGGATAACTACAACTAGCATTGATCCAGCAACAAATAAATTTTCGCACATACAGAACAAACGAAGAGTTTTGTGATAGACTTCTTTTTCAGAGTAAGGTTACCACAGGTTCTGACGGAGAGTTTTAAGGGTTATCATTACAGCCCCTAAAAAGGGTGCAGTGTGCTAACGTTACATTGGCATTTGTGAAGATCGTTAGGCAACTTTGTCCTCTCAATCTGGATCTCTGATAAAATTCCAGACACCCAAGAATGTCACCAGGGTTCAAGAATCGGTCGGATTGAGTTCGTCCAGATCTTTGTGACAGAGGAGCCAAGAACATTGAATCTTTGTATTTTCTGTTCGGCGCTGGACTTTTTTGGTTCATGTTACATAGCTAGATATATGGATGCGTGTGAAATGTACATAGAATTTCATAACTCATATATTGATAACATAGGAATCCCGAAACACGAAAAACAGTTACGACTTCTTAGTTCAGGTACGAAACTTTTTATTACCTTTAAGTTTAAAGGTTTTTTTTGACATAAGGAAAGAGATACCATCTTTCTATGCTGACTTTTCCATCTGCCCCCCACCACCACGTGCAGCACCCGCCGCAAGGCCTCAGCGAGCTCCGAAAGACAACCTTCCCGTTCGGACGCAGGAACTCAACTTTCCGACTTTTCTCAAATCGCTAAAATCCTCAGCCCACGCTTCCGGTGCATGACGTCATTCACATCCCCCTATCTGGGATTTTTATTTTGACATCTCTGAATGACACATCCTCACTGCACGCGCGTGAACACCTGCGCTCACGTTGCACCTAACTAACCCATGCACTAAGCGAAAGGTTCTCATCCTAACTAAACCGAAAGGCAAGATATATAAAACGAAATCCCTCAGCCATTATATTACAGTTCATAGATGAGACTAAATTGTTGCAGATCCTTTTATTTTTCTATAAATCTTAATTACATTACTCTACTATTTGTGTCTAATCTTTTTGCTTCAAAAATTGTAAAACACTATCTATTCTCTCCTACTCGGTTGGATATATGGAGATTAATAAAAAGAAAAAGAAAAAAGAAAAGAAAAGAAATTTAAGAGGTAGTGGCTCCCAGAAGCCCCTGACAGGAAGTAGGAACAGCGGATACCCACAGAAAAGACCTTCTCTGCGCTTCAGAGAAAATCTATCTCTCTTTAGCCTCTATCGTTGCACTGAACGAACCCGATTTCACGCGGCCGTCAGCAGCGAACACATATGCTGGTTAGGTTTTGTAGCCTGATACCTAGCAATGTCTGCTGCTAGCAAGCCGACACCCCCAAAACAAACATAAAAAAACATCCATTTTGAACTTAATCAACCACCGAAAGCGACAAATATATTTTAACACCTTGTCTGGGAGACGTGACCATTTCCATTGGTTTCAGGAATAGTTTCTCCACTCGCGGAATGGTTGCTGAACCCAGAAATAGAGTTGAAATCTAAACGGTATCTTCGCCTCCATTCTTCCTTCCTTGAGTAATTCTTTTGCAACCTTCACAGACTAAGAAGTCAACGAATGAAATGGGGATAAGAAGAAAGAAAACAATGGAGCCAGATATCTAAATTCGAATACCCACAATCTTCTAAACTGAAAAAACATAAACAAATAACCAACCAAATATTCTGGATCTACATAGTTACATGCTCCCTTTAACCATAACCCAGCGCTCCCTTTGAGCTTATTGTGTCACAGTATGTTCTTACATCAAAATATTATCGGTTTGACGCTTTTGATTTTAATCCACAAATATAAAACGAAAATCCTCATTGTGAATTGTGTTATCATGACCAGAAAATCCGGCGAACACTTACGCACGACATACGGAAACACTGGACAGCTGTTTCGACCTTATTAGGTCTCATTAACAGTGTATAACGTGATCTTCACCAGCGACCACAGATTGCAGAGCCGAAACTCTACAACTGAACCATCAACCCATATCCCACAGAAGACCGCCAAATTAATTAGTCATGGTAATTGCGCGGCCAAGTAACCTGAACGTGTCTTGCAAGTTACATCCGTACTCTTTACAGAGAACACACTCACCACGTCTTCCCAAGAGGATTAGAAATACGTTATTATGACCTCAAGGGGAAGGATATAGATCTACATGTTTTTAAGTAGTGGTGGAGATCACGAAATACACTGCTGATGAGACTTGATAAGGTCGAAACAGCTGTCCAGTGTTTCCGTATGTCGTGATGGAGGTGCCCGTGGTGTAATGGTTATCGTCGTTGGAAATGGATACGGCAACACGAGTTCAAATCCTGAACGAAGCTGATAGCATTTCACATGGGAAAGGTATGAATCCAATTATTTTCCCTCCATATGGGTAAATAGTAGGGCAGACTGAGTTCTTCAGCCTTGATGAGGCAACTAGTCTAGGAGAAGGAAAACTCTGAATTCAAACCTGTTAAACTCCGCTTAAAAACTGACCTTGTGTCATATCCTGCCCGAACAGGGGTTGGTAAATATGGTTTCCGTATGTCGTGCGTAAGTGTTCGCCAGATGGTAATTCAATTCACGATATAATTCCTCCATTTAAAAAAAGAAAATGTAGAAAATCCACATATATTAAAAGCAATAGAAGGCGTACTTAACATCACGGTTATCACCGAAATGAAACCGACGACGCAAGTTCAAACACTGTATCAGGCTGTTTATGTTTCATTTCGCAGTAATACCCATGAATTTATCTGTTCCCCTTCAATCCAGCTAGAGATAAACAGCAGGGAAGACTGGGTTCTTTAAGACAACCAGTTTAGGAGAAGAAAAAATTTTGAATTCAAAGCAACAATTAGAAATTGACCTTGTGTCGCATCCTGTCCCGAGCGGAAGGGTTGCGCAAATAAACTAAGTAAAGTTGGCGACCGTAGTTGAGGGCGACCAGAAGGCTCCCTTTTCAATAGCTAATACACAGAGGTGCAGGGGAAGGCGCTAATCCTTTCCCTGGATTGCTCCACTTTACCCTTGATATATACCTTATATTGCTGAGTGTTAAGCAAGGAGGTATCAAGTACCGTTTCTAAAGTCTTTGGTATGACTCGACCTGGGATTGAACCCAGGTCTCCCGGTCCATTAGTGAACACTAATATATAGATTATTGCAATGAATGTGCTTTCATGGCACACCAACTGCAATATAATGGTTCAAACTTGTTCAGTAATCTTTAGCAATCTTTAAGTGCATATATAATCCAAAATAAGCTCGTTCCAATCAAATCAGCGTTCTTATTTACTGTCAAGTCACTCTGAAAGTACTGGTTCTCGCTTGATCACCAAAATTAAGCAGCGACGAACCTGTTCTCAATAGTTGGGTTGGCGACCACTTAAGTTAACGGCAGGTACTTTAAACAGCCTGTGGCCTATGTGTCATATTAATGCAAAGCTTAACAAATAACAAATCAGCGTCCTGAGCTAGCGTCCACTTCACGCTTATACTCTAAGGAAAGACATGAATCTATCTCTTATTAGTGACGCTTTTAATACTGTTATGTCTGTTACGCTTAGCTTAATTGCCTTGCTTGCCCACCAGTCGGCTGGGGCTGTAGAACACACCGACTGCACCGCTGCAGAGGGGTGGGACCCCCCCCCCCCAACGAGTGTCCTGGATATAACACTAAATCTGATGGTGAAGTTCCGGTGATATTGGAGCTTTGGGGAATGCAGAGCATCCCTTCATTACCATTGCTCCCAGGTCCACTCTGTCCCAGAATGGTAGCACCTGATAGGGCCCTATCTATGGGTTAAATAGAACTAACGGCATACTTATGCTAAACTGAATTGTTTGAAATAGAACTATTTTTGACATTGAAAATGTACTTCCATTAAACTGAATTGTTTAATATAGAACTGTTTTGACATTTAACTGTGTGTAAACAAAATCTATACTTATACTATTCGGAATTAGCTGAATTAGAACTGTTTGAATAAACTGAATAACTTGAAATGTTTTTGACAATTAAACTTTGTACTTATGCTAAACTGAATTGTTTGAAATAGAACTGATTATTTGTTTAAAAATGGATTTGGCGTTAAATAACCTACAAAGGTTGATATGCCATAAAAACCAACCAACCAAACAATTAATTGCCCCATGTTTGAATAAGAATACACTGATTGCATCCCTTGCAGAAGTCTCTTCGAAAAAGGGGACATTCTGGGTATGACATTAAACTGCATCAAGTGGTGAGATTCCAGTTTTGGAGATCAGGGGAGTGTAGAGTACCCCTTCGTTGCAATTAATCCCCCATGTCCACTCTCATCCGTAGTTGTAGTAGTAGTAGTAGTACTCATTTGGATTCCACCCATATGTCAAATAGATTTGTTTGAATTTGCATTAAATAGGAATACTTGAAATCCCTTCACGTTTATACTCTAAGGAAAGGCATGAATCCATATCTTTCCCCACCACCAACTGTTGGCAAATATTAGGGCTGACTAGATTCTTTAGTAAGGCAACCAGTCTAAGAGAAGGAAAACTCTCAATTCAAAGCAACTATGCTCGTTTAAAAATTGACCTTGGGCCACATCCTGCCAGTGGCAGAGGGGTTGGGTCAATATATATATATATATATATATATATATATATATATACTTACGGAAGTGCCCGTGGTGTATTGGTTAGCGTTATAGAAACTGGACACGGCAACGCAAGTTCAAATCCTGGATGAGGCGAAATGCACGTTGCATACCACTAATACTTTTGAGAAAGGAATTAATCTAACTATTCTCGCTTCATCTAAACTCTTTAACTTTAGTATTGCAACCAATTTAGGAGAAGGAAAACCTCTGAATTCAGACCTGTCAAACTCTGTTTAAATGTTCAGCTTGTGTCACATCCTGCTCATGGGGATGGGTTGGTAAATACATATATATATAAAGCGTAATGTGTATCAATCTGTGGGTTTACATAACTTTTTTACGTCCCCAGAAGAGTCGACTACACATAGATGGACACGTTACCAATCTTTATGTTGTAAACACGTCTGCTGACGTAGAAATATAGGAACAACATACAACACTCGTTTCGATATATTTTTAATAGAATTAAAGTAAAGTGATGCTCAACAAAAAAAAAACCAAAAAAATTATTTATGTGTAACGTTACCGCCCTCGCCCCTACACACGTTGACTTTCTTCTAACCATGTCACTTCTTGGCCGGCCGGTGATCAACTAGTGGTTCCGAGGGAGGCAACGCACATTTCTTGCCACTACAAGAATACGATCGGGGGGGGGCGGAAGAAATAGAAGGACAAACGAACAAACACAAACAATGCGCTTGGGGTTAACCAAAAGCAGAAGGAGTTATGCAACACTACATTTCCGATAGCATATATGGACGAACGCTAGCATGGATTACTAGCGAAAATTCCACAAAGCAACTGGAATGCCGACATCTCTTGACTCGATCTTCTTCGCTGGACCCTATCTTCTCTGCTACTGTCTCACCGCTCCGGTGTCCGGTGTCGACTGCCCCTGTCCGTGGTTCCACGCCAACTCTCCCGGCTCCTTTCTCCAACCAACTCTCTTCTCGTGTCCCGTTACCTCTTCCGGCCACGCCGAGATTTCAAGTCCAAAAACCCTTTGTCTGGTTTCGCGCCAAAACAGACAAAGGAATCGTCTGCTTGGCGGGCCACCTATATTGTGTTACATATGATCAAAATTCATTTTATTTTCATTTTTAGATTAAATTGACAAAATTTTCGTTACTTAGAGGAGTCACTTTTTGTTTTAATTTCGCATTAATACTCTTGAGAAAGGCATGAATCCATTTTCCCTCAACCATGGGTAAATAGTAGGTAGAACTGGGTAGGTCTAGAATAATGAAAACTCTGAATTCAAACCAGCTGTACTCCACTTAAGGATTAATTTGATGTGACATCTGGGGAGGACGGGTAGAATAAATGCATACTTATTAAAATAAAATAAAATATTTTATAAGATCGATGACGATATACAATTCTCTTATCTGTATATATTGGACTGCTTGCTCTGAGCAAAATGAGTAATGAGTTCACTCCTCACTAAATGCCTCATATTTACGGCCTTGTGTCAAATATAAGCTATGCTCATTTTGAGCCGATTGCTGTGGTGTGATCGTTAACAAGCTTATCTGACCCGTTACTATTGATTAGCAAGTTCGATCGTCACTTGGTACCCTTATTTGCAACTTTGTACCAAATATAAGTGGGGTCTCTATGATGTTGTGGTTAAGGTACTGGGCTGCGAGATTGTAGTATACAAGTCGCTCTCTTTCGGATTAACACCCTTTTGAAATGTGTGACCCTTCTTATCCCCCCGCCAGGTATTGGGTTAAATGGTACCACAACTTCTCTTCTACGTGGTTGGTTTTGACTTTAAATTACCCACGGAGGTTGATATAGCATTAAACAAAAAGACCAAATCAATTGAGTTAAACTTAAATACACACACTTCCAGGGTAAATTAATGCTAGTGGATTCAATTCTGACTGGATGCTCCGTACTCATGATCATGAGCCATCACTAAGCTAAGTTTAACACTACCACAAGCCGGAATCAAAACGAGGCCAATTCTTAAACGAATGCCCTCTCTCGCACGAAATAGCCTGGTTAAAGTCAATACCAGTGGACATTCTCGCCTTTCAATGGAGGCGCTTCAAAAATTATGCAATAAATCTAACCCTTCCTCTTTTAGACAAGGGCATATGTGTTGCCTGGTGAGAATGCCCCCACCACTGAAGCTAGAATCATTAATCATATTTTACCCGGCACATGAATACATTGTACTTCAAAATGTTGAATATGGTTGGTTGGTTGGTTGGTTTTTCGGCATATCAAACTGTTGTATACCGGTTGAAGGAAAAACCACAACACTTCTTCATAAAAATATCCCTCTTTATTCATCTCGGAGTCAAAGCTTTTGTGGTATGTGAAAGATAGACGGACGGACGGACGGAAATAAAGACAGACTGCTATATTGACCCATAACTTCTTCATCTCTTGACTATGTTATTTTCAAGACCCCACTTGGCACTTCTTCTGCTTCTCGATCAGCGGTGCTCAACCGGAAGCCCTGTGGACCGCAACCTCAGCAGGTGCTCTCAGTGACTGCAAGTTGGCACTGACTCACTCTGCCACCAACGGACCAACTGACCGGACCCTATCGTGGCATCTGCATATATCATTTCATAACGCCCACGACTTCCAATAAACCACGTGACTGCTTCCGTTTATTTACACAGGTGCGTCCTGTTCAGAGACATCTCTGATTGATAGCTCGGCAAGGGTCAGTATACAAGAAAAACATTGTTGGGTAATTCAAAGCCGAAGTTAATCTTTTTTTTTTTTTTTTGCCAGCAATTATATAATTTCAAATTTGTAATGATAATTATTTGTAAACAGTCAGAGCTTCAAGTAACCTTTCTAAGCATAATGTTATATGGTTTCAAGTATTCCAATCTAATACTAATAACTCATACACAACTTTATAGTTTTAAGTAAGTATACCCGTCTAATAACAGAGGTTCGTCTGTTGGCTGAGCGGTATGATACTAAGTCAAACATAAAGTTGGGAGGGTTTCGATCCCAACTCCAAGCGTCCCACGTATCTAGTCACACTGAAGAGCTGTGATACAACGAAACAGTCTGTCTCTAAACTGAATTGTTTGAAATGGAACTGTTTTGACATATAACTGTGTGTTATCTATACTAATACTAAACTGAATTGTTTCCATTAGAACTGTTTGACTCAACTGAATAACTTGAAATAGAACTTTTTTGGATAATTAAACTGTGTAATTATGCTAAACTGAACTGCTTGAAATAGAACTGTTCTTAACATTGAAATTGTACTTATGCTAAACTGAATTGTTTAGTATAGAACTGTTTTGGTATTTAACTGTATGTGGAGAAAATCTATACTC
Source organism: Sepioteuthis lessoniana (assembly GCA_963585895.1). NCBI lineage: Eukaryota > Metazoa > Mollusca > Cephalopoda > Myopsida > Loliginidae > Sepioteuthis > Sepioteuthis lessoniana. The sequence goes on along the minus strand of OY757940.1, from coordinate 14,655,574 downwards.
ATACTAAACTGAATTGTTTGAATAAGAATTGTTTGACTAAACTGAATTGCTTGAAATAGAAATGTTTTGAGAATTAAACTGAGTACTCGTAATAAACTGAGTTGTTTGAAATAGAACTGACTATTTGTATCAAAATTGATTTGGTGTTAAATAACCTACAAAGTTTGATAAGCCATAAAATCCAACCAACCAACCAAGCAATCAACCGTCTAATAACAATAATCTTTCCTTTTAGATTATATAGTTTCAAGTATTCATATCTTATATTAATAATTAAGCATAAGTACACAGTTTAGTTCTATTCAACCCCTATATAGGGCCCTATCAGGTGCTACCATTCCAGGCCAGAGTGGACCTGGGAGTATTGGCAATGAAGGAGTGCTCCACATTCCCGAAAGACCCAGCATTACTGGAACCTCACCATAAGATTGTTTAGAGTCATATATAGGACGCTCGTTGGGGGGTCTTATCCCTCTGCAGAGGTGCAATCAGTGTATTCAATATGGTTTCAAGTATTTCTTTCTAAAATTAATAATTTGCACTCAGTTATATAGTTTCAAGTATTCCTATAAAATACAAATAATTTGGACTCCGTTATATGGTTTCAAGCATTTCTATCTAATTCAAATAATTTGCACACAGTTATATGGTTTCAAGTATTCCTATATAATACAAATAATTTACACACAGTTATATGATTTCAAGTATTCCTATATAATACAAATAATTTACACACAGTTATATGGTTTCAAGTAATGCTATCAAATACGAATAATTTCAAACAGATCTATTTGACAGAAAAATGGAACCCAAACTGATCAGAAACCATTTCAGGTCAGAGTGGAGCTGAGAGTACTGGCAATAAAAAAGATGACTCCACACTCTACAGAGATTCAGTACTTAACCTCACCCTCAAATACTATTTAGTGTCATATTTAGGACACTCATTTTTTGTGGGGGAGGGCTGACATGTATATCAAACGTTAATAAATGTTTATTAATCAGCAAATACCGTAATTATTTGTGTATAACTCGCACTCCTGTATAATACGCATCCCTAACTTTGGCCAACGAAATTCTGAAAAAAGAAATTCGTGTATAATACGAACTGACCTTTTCGAATTTTTAGCAGCTAAATTCAACCTGAATTTAGCATTGGATCAATTTATTATCAGTTTTTATTGAATAAAAATAAGAAATTATATAGTTTACAATATGGGTTCGGACATTAGCATAATGGTTTGAGCATTCGCCCATGGCCCGGGAGACCTGGGATCAATCCCAGGTCGAGTCATACCAAAGACTCAAAAAATGGTACTTGATGCTACCTTGCTTAACACTCAGAATTATAAGTTAAGGATCAAGCGTAAAGTGAAGCAATCCAGAGAAAGAAGTAGCGCCCACCCCTATACCTTGGTGTAGTAGCTATCGAAAAGGGAGCTTCGAATCATCTTCGACTACGGTCGCCAACTGTACTTACTTACATTATAGCTCAAAACACAAAATTTACACTGTATTTAAAAAGTGGATAAACCAACACTGACAACGGATTCAATATTTTGTTATTTATTGGAAGTTCTGTTTCCAATAAAAAACGAAAGATTGAATCCGTTTTCAGTGTTTGATTTATCCACTTATTTTTATCATCTTGCCAGATTTAACAAAATCTACCCTTTCTCCACAGTATTTAGAGCAAATAAACTGACATGTTCTCGTAGAAATACCATAAGCTTGCCGTAAAAATGAAATTATATGCGGAGAAACAAATTATAAACAAATACATTAAAGTGGATATTTTGGATAACAGATATAACTTATTTCATGTCTGGAGACGCATGTGGCCAGAAAAAAGGGTTGAATATATAGTTCTTATGCATAATAAGCACTTGTAATTTTGAGGTGGAAAAATCTGGAAAAAATAGTGTCTTATATAAAAGAATTAACAGTCATCCAAGAGTAACCTTTTACGAATACTGGTATCATTTTTATCATTAAGAGTTTTCAGACTATTGTCTTCATCTTTATTGCTATTTCCACAACGTTTCGGCCGATATGTCCTCCGGCCTTCTTCGGGTGTTTGTCGAACTCGGGAACCTACACGGAACTTCAAACTACGTCCTTTATTGAAACTACGCACGAGGGTCGTCTGTTCTGATTCTGTTAGCCATAACCGAGTACAGTGTTAAGTATTCCTGTATTGTTACCCGCCTGCAGTCAGGACTGAACTTGCAACCTCCAGATGATTGTCTCCTTAGAAGATTAGGGAACCAACGCCTATAACCGTTATCATCATTATCATCATCAATTCGCGTTGACAGCACAGATTTCCCTGATTCTCTCTCGCTATCCATCCCTATCACCTATCGCACATGGTAAGACCTCTAGGATGTATCCTGTGTCTGCACAGAACTGAGGAATGTATAAATCTTTGTAGGTCAACCAACACTGGTGTGAAGGCGCCTCAGGTGGTGTAATGGTTAACAAGCTCGACTAGCAAACCTACACGAGTGAGTTCGAGTCTCATTGGGTACCCCTTTCGTATGGTCTTAAGCCACATCTAAGTAATATGCTTAGTAAATTACAACCAACATTGGTGTGTCCATATGTAAGAGTCCATAAGAGAACGTTGCTTATGAGTTCATCCTTGCTTCTCCAGCAGTGTCCCGTATTTTTTGTTTGTCATGGATGGTTTGTGAGATGGGAAGTAAGTGACCGTATAAAGGACCACAGTTCTTAACTTTCACACTACCTATTCTTCGTTATTTTTCTAAATTCCCTGTGAGAATGAAGAGGAAAATCTCAAGTAGTAGGGGTCGGAGGAAACTATTAGGACCCAAGCTTCAATGAAGTGAACACCATTTCAAAGTTGGTCATCAAAAATTTAAAAAAAGTAAGATAACTTGTGTGTATGCATGTCAGAAAGTTAAAGACCGTTTCGATATTCTATTTTGAACGCCCAACTAAAATCATATATTTTCAATATTTTAAAAATCTGTCTGAGTAGAGGAAGTTTTCTGAGTGCCAAGCTGAACAAACGAAAAAGAATATTTCGGAAAAAAATTTCAAATTTTTTCTAGACGTGGGACACAGGTTCTTCCGATGTACTAAATAAAATGCGGTAATTCTTAGGCCAGTGAAGAAGCTAGAAATATTGAAAGGTTTTTCATATTGTCTTTTAACAGTTTGTATTTCCTGTGTCCTTTTGGTTGGGCTGAAGAAAATAGAGCCTTGTTTCTTGTGCTTCAGTTGCTCGAAAAATCCTCACAAGCGTGTATTGGCGTCTAGAAGACTAAGAGAACGGGCGGGTATGTCTTGATTCTGAGGAATCACACTAGCAAAATAAGCAGGGCGTTCATAGGAAACGACCTCATAGGGGTTTGGAGAAAATCTAAAAAAAGGTAGCCTGTGATTGGCTGTTTTCCATCCAATCACTGGGCACCTAGTAAGCGACTCCGTAAATAATTTCAATAAATCATGGATGATTATCGATCCAAACAGAAAAACTTAAATATGCTTTAGATTGAGCATAAAAAGTTTTCGGTAGAATTCCCCACGAAAGGATTTTAAAAGTTCAAAACATTTAAAAGATATCTCCTGTTAGAATAACATTTCTAAAATACAATTGTCCAGTCAGCTGGGGCTACAGAATACACCGACTATACCTCTCCAGATGGGTAAGACGACCCCCCAACGAGTGTCCTGGATATGACACTAAACAATCTGACGGTGAGGTTCACAGGAGTAACATACCTACTATCAAAAACAAACGACACTACAAGATATCACCTGTCAGAAAAACATTTCTAAAATACAATTGTCCAGTCAGCTGGGGCTACAGAATACACCGACTATACCTCTGCTGAGGGGTAATACCCCCCCCACAACACAAGACAACAGAGGCAACAAAGACATAAAGAAAGAAGCAAAAATACAAGGGCTAAATCAATAAAAAAAAAACGCCTGGGAACAAAAACCTCTACATTGACGAGACACACGAAGAATAAGAAATGCTGATATAGATATAGTAAAAACGAATCGATGGCTGAAAAGATCAGTATTGAAGGCGGAGACAGAGTGGTTAATAATAGCAGCACAAGAACAAGAAACTATCAAGTAAACATTATAAAAACGGAACAAACGCCATATGTAGATTGCGTGAGCAAAAAACTGAATCAATTGACTGCTTAGTGTCTGGTTGCTCAATCCTAACACCAAAAGAATATAAAAAAAGTCATGATAGAATATGACATTGCATTAATTGGAAAGTGTGTCAATACTATGTTAATTCAACTTTGAAAATTGGTATAATACCAAGCAGAATCAGCAACTGAAGCTAAAAGATATACCATTTTTCTAGGAATTTGCTATCCAAATTGAGAGAAAAATAAAGAGCAGTTGACCAGATACAGTGGTTAACAGCTACAAACACAGAAATTATGATATCAGCCTTGGTGAGGCAACTAGACAAGGAGAAGGAAAACTCTGAATTCAAACCTGTTAAACTCCGCTTAAAAATTTGACCTTGTGTCATATCCTGCCCGAGCGGGGCGGGGTTAATAATAATAATAATAATGAACTGGTGGACTTGGAAGTTGGCGGACGAATGGAGACCGTCCAAACTACTACACTATTGAGAACGGCTAGAATTCTGAGAAGAGTCCGGGAGACTTGAGGAGACTTGCTGTCACTCAAATTCCCGTGAAAGACCATCAGCTTAAACTGATGTGAAAAACTCTAATGAGTAAATAATAATAATAATAAGTTTATATTTTACCATACAAACAAATGGTATATGCACAACCCAGAATTCGTTCTGGAAAATGAGACGCACAAAATTCTTTGGGATTTTGAGGTACAAACGGATCATAAAATCTCAGCCAGACAACCAGACCGAGTGATAGTCAACAAAAAAAGAGAACCTGCCGAATAGCTGACTTTGCCGTTTCGGCGAACCACAGGGTAAAACTGAAGGAAAGCGAAAAGAGATATAAGTACGTAGACCTTGCTAGAGAACAGAAAAATCTATAGAATATGAGGGTGACGATGATACCAATTATAATTGGCGTGCTCGATACGGTCACCAAAGGATTGATACAAGAACTGGAGGACTTGGAAATAGGAGGACGAGTGGAGATCATTCAAACTACTGCATTATTGAGATCGACCAGAATACTGAGAAAAGTCCCGGAGTCTTGCGGAGACTTGCTGTCACCCGGACTCCAGTGGAAAACCATCAATAACCATGGTGTGAAAAACTCTCAAAAGAGAAATAATAATGAAAATTTGCTTGCACACAATTATGCAGTATCAGGTATGATACTGCATCTAAAATCTGACACAAGGCTACTGGTTTATGGGCGATATTGTATATCCTTACGTTGTTGTTTCATTATATTTTTTTTAACAAAATTATTCTACGATTTGAATCTTAATTTTTTTAAATGACGTTCTTACTTTGTATTGGACATATTACGATTTCGCATGTTTTCATGACGTAAGTTGTAACATTTCAGACATTCTAAAACGGGCCATCGCATTTGAGTAGTACCTCGCAGGGATGTTCGGAGCGCAAGAACCCCTGCGAAAATGGTGTAGATTATATACACTTCAACTGACTTATTACAAAACCGGGAGAATTTTTTTCACTTAGTAACTTCGCTTATCTTAGGTTACAAGGTCAAATAGAAAGAAACAAGGGTAGGAAGATTGTGTTGCATCAGTTCTTCCAGTGAGAAGAATCTGAAAAATCAACATGGGATACTCTGGTCTTAACCTTGCTAGCTTCAAACACTAGAGACAATATACATACAATTTACTTATTAGGCAAATAGGTCATTGATGTCTTAGTCCAGTACAAAATCGAATAGAGATAAACAGAAATAGGAAGAATGTGTTACGCCAATCTTTCAAAGTGGTAAAGGCCTGTCTGCTTCGAAAATCGCCTGGGCTCGAAATGTAATCTCTGATACCAGTGGAAAAATTGCTGTTCTCTTAAACATGACATACAACTGATATGTTTAATTTTGGTCAAATTGTGAGAAATGTAAGACCGGAAGATCGTATTGCGCCAATCTTTCAAAGTGTGAAATATAGGTCAAATTGTGAGAAAAGTAAGACCGGAAGATCGTATTGCGCCAATCTTTCAAAGTGGGAAATATAGGTCAAATTGTGAGAATTGTACGACAGGAAGATCGTATAGCGTCAATCTTTCAAACTGGGAAGGGCCTGTCTACTTCGAAAATAGCTTGGGCTCGAAATGCAATCACCGATACCAGTGGAAAGTTGCTGTTCTCATAAACATGACATACAACTGATTATAGGTCAAATGGTGAGAAATGTAAGACAGGAAGATCGTATTGCGCCAATCTTTCAAGTGGAAGTTATGAGTGTTTCGAGAATCAGTATTTTTATTGCTAGTTAGGAATATATAACTGAACTCTGAGAAATGACTGCAAGCGTTGAATATGGTTGAAAAATAAAGATTATGCCGCGTTTATCTCTCAATTTTTCTAATCGGCTTTGAAAATCCGCATTTAGACTCCTAGTCTTTACTTCAGCAAATACTTGTGGGGAATACGGAACAATCTTACCTGCAAGGAGATTATGCTGCACTAGGTGTTGTTGTTGTTGTTTTTTTTTTTGTTTTTTTTGGTTTTTTTTTGGTTTTTTCTTAACTAGTGGGATATGTCTATTTAGATAATCGGCATTTGAAATCCTGGCTTCTATGTGAACACAAATATCAACTTCCTGTGATAGAGGGAATTGCGCAAATATCAAAAGAAAACAATGGGGACAAGTCGTACGTAAAGCCAGATGATATAAAGACAGGAGAGAAAAGTTGTGTTACGCCACTTTTTTTAGGGAAGTATTTTTTCTAACTGGGGAAAATACAGTATTGGACAAAAAGCGGGTGTGGAAATTTTACCTTTTTTTTTATTAATGCCATAAATTCTAATGGAACTTTATTGACTTAGACACGTAGGAAGTGATTATCTTTACCTTTTTCAAACTCAGACAACTGATGGCCTGCCATTAGCAAAGAACTAATCATAGATTAGCTTTGGTTTGATTTCTTTGTTAATGGCATATCGTGGGTTATTTAATTCAAATGCCGTTCTTGTAGAAGAACAGCAGTGATACTATTTAACCTATAGCTAGAGGGATAAATATTTCATGCTTTTCCCAAGAGTTTTTATTCGGAATGGAATCTAATAGCACGACTGGAGTTCGAAATCGCTTACTTCTAGGCCGCACTCCAACGCTTTAGCCACTACACAACAGCACAGGGACTTCCACGCCCAACAAATTATATCAAATCGAGGTATAGAAAATTCTAAAAAAAATTAGTATTTTTTGGCATTTCTAACTTTTCACAATAACTAGTAAAGTTGGCAACCGTAGTCGAGAGCGACCAGAAGGCTCCTTTTTCAATAGCTACTACACCGAGGTGTAGGGGAGGGCGCTACTTTCCCTGGATTGCTCCACTTTACCCTTGATACGTACCTTATACTGCTGAGCGTTAAGCAAGGAAGTATCAAGAACCATTTTTAAAGTCTTTGGTATGACACGACCTGGGAATGAACCCAGGTCTCCCGGACCATTGGCGAAATAACTTTAACTTTTAAGCGATCGAAATTTGATTAAAATTTGTAGAAAAATGATTTAGTTTTTTCACTATATATATATATATGTGTGTGTGTGTGTGTGTGTGTGTGTATTGGTAGCATTTCTTCATAAAACGAATTTCGTTGAACATAATAGACATTTTCTATCTACATATTTTCTTGATCCTCAACGGCCAACAAGAAAATATGTAGATAGAAAATGTCTATTACGTTCAACGAAATATATATATATATATATATATATATGCGCCTTTCAATGAATGAGTGGATTTTTTTTTTAATCAAAATCCTTTATTTTTCTAAATGTTGATCCATAAATGTAAGCTCTGTATTGTTTGGAATTGGTTTATGTTATTTTAAATTATTTGAAATTAAGTTATTAAATTCAAATTTTTAAATTATTTCAAACTCGCAGAAATATTTGTTTTGAGGTTATTCTTTAAAATGACAGCAAATGAAACAGAGTTCCCCAGGCTTGAACAGAGGTCTGTCATCAAATTTTGGGACAGATAAGAAGTGCAAATCATGGGATATTTACAGAAGAATGAATGATGTGTACGGAGAAGCCTGTTTTAGTCAAAAATATATTTACAAATAGCCTAAACATGAATTTGTCACTTCAAGCCTAAGATGAAAAGACAGTCCATTGAGTGGAAATACACTGATTCTCCAGGTGCAGTGGTCAGTAAAGAAGGTCGTGCTGATAATCTTCTGGTATAAGAAAAAAAAAACATGACTAGTTATTTCCTTCAAAAGGGTTCAACTGTAAACAGTGCTTCCTGCTGCCAACTCTTTGGCAGAATTTACCTTAAATATTGAATGACCTCCATATATATATATATATATATATATATATATATATATGGGGGGGTGTTGGTTTTTGTCCAATACTCTATGTTTGCTTTGATAATCAGCATTTGAGACCCTTGCTTTTATCTAAGCTTAAGCGACGACCACAGGGTGCTAGTGGGGATAGCGCAACTACCTCAACCACGAAGTAAGTCTGTTCATGAACCGTTTAGCGCTAAAATCTCTCCCCATTCGATTAAACATACACTCATAGATATTAAATAGACAAGACAACAAATTAAGGAAACATTAAATGAATAAAAAAATTCAATAAATAATTAAATAAAATCAAGAAAATAATGTATCAAAATATTCCTTTAAAAAGAATTCTGTTTCATGGTTTGTTTGTTTGGTTGGTTGGTTTGGTTGGTTGGTTTTGTTTTTTGTGTTTTTTGTTTTGTCTTTTGGTTTTTTTTGTTTGCTTTTTTTGTTTGTTTTTTTTTGTTTTCTTTTTTTGTAGTTATAAAAAAATCAATCTTTGGCAGGGTTTGGTATTCCGTTTCTTCGATAGAATGTATCCCTTATTATACAACGACGTCCGTGAATCGGTTTTTTTATGTCGAACCTGTGAGCAAGATCTATAATGTTCCAACCATACTCCATAGAAGACGTGATGGGATAAGGAAACCTACTTTCAGGGTCCTGTTCGCATCGTTTCTTTAAATAGAGACTGCGGCCCTTCTGCTCTCGCGAAATACCGTCGTACAGCAAGTTCTTGATTTTGGTCGAAGCTGGGTACATGGTCTGGTAGTCCTCTGTATCTCCTTCCAAAGATTTGAGTTTTTCCAGCTGGGCAGCGCATTCTTGTTCAATGGTTGGTTTTCTCATACGATAGTCTTTCACTTTTGTTTCGAATTGAACCGGCACAGCCGACTGAGCAAACAGTTCTCTGTCGGCTGCAATCTTTCGACGGAGAATGGCACTGGCCCCCGGGAGTTTGTCGATTCCTTCGATCGGTACCAGCTGTCGTTTGCCGTACCAGGCAAGCCGTAATTCCTGCTCCTTGTAGATACATTCTTCACGAAATTTCAATTCGTCAAATTTAGTTCTACCCATTGTTATTTAAGATGTTTTAGGAGTGTAACTTTTTTTTAGTTTTGTTTTGTCTTGTTCTTTTTCTTTTTTTTTATGTTAATATTCTCTCTTTCTTTCTGGCTTCCAGTTTCTCTTCTTCTTTTTTTTATTTTAATTTTTCATCAGTCTTGTTCTTGTCAAAATCTTTTTTAAAATAAAAAAAGAGAGAGAAAGAGAGATTAAATGAACTTTAGAAATTGTTTTATATATAAAGATTTTTAGTGTATGTGGAGTTAAAAAAAAGAGAGGACATTCAAAAAGGCAACAAGTTCTTCAAATGCTACTTTCAAAAAAAGACTGATCGAAAAGTGAAAAGAGCAAAGAACATATCCCAAAAACTAAAGAATTCTTCCTTCTTTCCTAAGATCAGACGACATGCAGTTTTGGGGGGGTTTGTTGTTGTTGTTGCAGTTGTTGTTGCAGTTGTTGTTGTTGTTGTTTCTACTGCTGCTGCTGCTTTTTCAATCATCTGAAATGTGTGAATGTGGCAATTAAATCAGGGTGCCGGGTACGAACAGCTATGTCACCGTGAAGTTAGTCGTTTTGTTGATATGAAAACACTCGCCCAACTCTCTCTCTCTCTCTCTCTCTCTCTCTCTCTCTCTCTCTCTCTCTCTCTTCTTTTATTTTCTTAAGTCTGTTCTTTTATATAATTGTTAATTCTTTGTTGGTTTTGTTTTGTTTTCTTTTGTTTTCTTTTCCATCCAAAAAGTGTATTGTGAATTTTAACACAATTCTTCCAGCAGTTTATCTCTCTCTCTCTCTCTCTCTCTCTCTCTCTCTCTCTCTCTCTCTCTTTAGAACTAATTTAAAATAATCTGCTGAAAAGCTTAAGCAATATAATTCCTGAGATTTCTTTAAAATATTTTCCTGTAATCTTTTTTTGTTATCTTATAAGTTTCTTCTCATAAAATTATTGTTTCTCATTCCACTCTTTCCTTTTAGTTAAAGGTCTTTACTGATTATTTGTTTAATTGTTGTTTTTTTTATTTGTTTTGCGCGCATGCACGCGCGTGTGTGTATGTGTGAGAGAGAGAGAGAGAGAGAGAGAGAGAGAGAGAGAATTTTTTGGTTCATTTTTTTTAATATCTTAGTCTAAACACGTACCTGAAAAATCAAGTTATGTAAATTTCCAGGTGATCCTCAATCGGTCAGCGGGAAGTCAGTCAATCAGTCAGAGACGTAGCGGGAGTGGAGGGGTGGTGGTTCGAGCTTTCGAGTTTTGAAATTTTCTCTCGCTCAGACTCACACTCACACTCACACACACACGTACACACAGACACGCGCGTGCGCGCTCGAGCACACACACATACACATGTATTTCTTAAGAAATCAAAATAGGCTGAAGAGAGCAAGAGAAAATAAATGAAAATGCCGGTAGACAGAAAGATGGAGTCGGCGGTAAGAACGATAAACGAAAAAAGGCAGCGGGTAGGAGAGTTACGAAAAAAAAATGGAAAGGTTAAAAGAAGAGAAGAAACGGGAAAAAAATACACTCCGCCTTATTTGCAAGACGAGACGCGATTAAACGAATCGACGTTGCCAAGAGCAACATCAAAACGTACGTCCAATGACATAAACAAAACCCAAAAATTCTCATTGACAATCTCACAAAGAAATCAATTGACAAATCACTTGTTAGCGACTAATTAAAGGGAGATAACTCTAGTAGGCGTTTTAACTGTCTACAGTGTGCGTATATGTTTTACTTCAGATTGATTGATTTTAATGGCATGTCAACCTGTCTAGGGTTATTTTAGATGCAAAGGTTAAGCAAATGCGTTCCTTGTACGTTCATATTGACATTTTTTGCGTCGTTGTTTCTTAAGAGGTTTTGTTTTGCTTCATCGTTTGTTTTTTTTTTGCTGGGGGTTGTTTTTTTTTTCCTACGACAAATATGACAAACATATCTATTTGACCCATAGCTGGGACCCTAATAGGTACAACCACTCCGGGACAGAGTAGAACGGGGAGTAATGGCAATGGGAAGGTCCTCCACGCTCTTTAGATCTCCAGAGTTGGAGCCTTACCATCAAATACATTTTAGAGTCATTCTCAGGATTTGTTGAATTTTGGTTTATGGTTAAATAGATTTTTATCTCACCATTAATTTCTTCGTTTTATATAAACGCTCTCTCTCTCTCTCTCTCTCTCTCTCTCTCTCTCTCTCTCTCTCTCTCTCTCTCTCTCTCTCTCTCTCTCTCTCAGCCCAGTCAGAAAGGGTGGTAGAATACAGCAACAGCATCTCTGAATAGGGGTGTAAGGAATGTTGTTTTTTAAAATGAGTTTTGAAAGTTTTTGAAAAAACACAACCCCTTACACAAGCAAGAAACCCCTGATGATGGCCTATGAAGGGTCCGAAAGTGCTCGGGACAATCTTGGTAAATTCACCCACCAATTTCAACCTGAAATCAAGACACTTATCAGGAAACTCGAAAGGATCTTAAATAAATTATACAAACAAAATTTGTCTTTACTATTTAATGAAACATATATATATATATATATATATATATATATATATATATATATATATATAGAATACACCTTTTTTTAGCCTTAAAATAATCAACCCCAGAAACATACATAAGAACATTATTGAAATTTCGGATCAAAAACGCATTAACATTAAAGTTTATATTTTTCAACCAATCAGCTAAAAACACAAAATAAGTACATTCTAGAAAATCCGGATCGGAAACTAATTAACAGAAAATTTTTAGCCTCTAAAACAAATAAGTAAATATACGAATCTGATTGGTCAAGAAATGTCTGCGCGCTTGAATTTTAGGACCCGCTATAAAACTATTTTTGATCCACTTAAGTGACCCCAAAAAGTATAAATAACGAAGAATTTAATCAATAAAACCAGTCAGTCATTCATTCCACAACAAGAGGTCATGAACGGACAGCAGAGAGCCACGCCATAAGACTCAAGGGGAAAAGGCATGCAACCTTCTTTTACCAATGCGACACGTTGTCGCCAATAATCGTAAAAAACGCACGTGCGGACTTAATGAAAGCAAAGACCCATACTTACGGTCTATCACTTATACACACACACAGACACACACACACACACACCATGTATGTAAGTAAAGTCAACTTTTTATTTTCTTTACTTCGGCCAATTATGGACCCATTTATTTGATAGACTTTATTAACATGTAAACATACACACACACACACACACACACACACACACACACACAATGCTATTTTCATTCAACTGGCCACAATTGTATTTTCAACAAAGACCGCTCGTACATGACATGAACCTTGCATTTCTAATTATTTTTATCCTGTTTGTTATTATTAAGTTGTTTGTTTCTTAACGTTCGTTGTTGTCATATTCCATTTGTTTACGTACTTGTAAAATTTGTGTTGTATTTGTGATGGAACTAAACCTGGAAGTAATACCTGTAAAATACGGACAGGAACTCACTCACACTCACTACAAATAGGAGAGTAACATATCCACAAAACAATTACATGTACCCACTATGATATACAAGTAAAGTTGGCGACCTTAGTCGAGGGCGACTCGAAGGCTCCCTTTTCAATAACTACTACACCGAGGTGCAGGGGAGGGCGCTACTCCATTCCCTGGATTGCTACACGTTACCCTTGATCCATACCTTATAATGCTGAGTGTTAAGCAATGTGGTATCAAGTACCATTTTTTAATCTTTGGTGTATATATATATATATATATATATATATATAAATATATATATATAAGATTACTAAATGGACGCTAACAAAACGGCTGGAGAAGAAGCAAGACGGCAATTACACAAGAATGCTGCGAGTAATCTTGAACAAGTCCTGGTGGCAACACCCCACAAGACACCAACTATACGGCCACCTACGAAAACTAACCAAGTTAGACGAACCAGACATGCAGGACACTGCTGGAGAAGCAGGGACGAGTTCATAAGTGATGTACTCTTATGGACCCCCACATATGGCCGGGCAAAAGCAGGACGACCAGCACGAACATACATTCAGCAGCTATGTGAAGTTACGGAATGTAGCCCTGAAGACCTGCCAGAGGCGATGAACGATAGGGAAAAGTGGCGAGAGAGGGTCAGGGATATCCGTGCTAGTGGCACGACATGATGATGATGATGATGATGATATATAAGATCTGTGTCTCCAGACATTATATATATGTATAATATCTGAAGATGCTGATCTAACATTTAAAAATATAGGGTCAGCTGAAATAAATATTATTACACAAATATGAGTAATTTTCAAAGGTTTTTCTTTTATATGGAATTATTTGGTCTGTTGTTTAATTCACTATTATTTACATTGAGTTCTCTTTTGGATTTTGAATTACATGAATATTGTAGATAGAAAATTGGAAAATAGAATCGTTCTCACCATCGACTGGCTTGGCATTGGATGATATAAGGATATATATATATAAATAAATATTTCGTTTTTGCTTAAAAGCAAGAAATTTAGAAATAGTGTTCGCTAATGGTCCAGGAGACTTGGGTTCAATCCCAAGTTTGTGTCTCATAGGGTGCCCCATTCATTTGGCCTCATGCCACATCTAAATAAAGAGCTTAGTAAATCACTATACCTTCAAAACAGTTCAATAATCACCCTTGGATTTTATCTCAATTAGTAGAATTAAGATTTGTTTCATTCTAAGATTCGCTACAAGCAAAGTCAAATTGGTCACCAAAGAGTTAAGATATGATTTATAAACAACAGTAGTTCTCGTCCTTATATGGGAAACAACATGTATATAGTATTGAGAAAAATTCTTCAGGGCTTCCCAAAGTGAACTTCTGAGAGGGAATAAGATTTTGGCAGGGGGAATAAAAGCATAGGGGTCCACAGGGGGGGTGAATTTACTAGGTTTGGTTTGGTTTGGTTTTATGGCATATCAACCATTACAGGTTATCCCAGGTCCCATCATACCAAAGACTTTAAAAATGGTACTTGATACTTTCTTGCTTAACACTCAGCAATATAAGGTATGTATCAAGGGTAAAGTGAAGCAATCCAGGGAAAGGAGTAGCGCCCTCCCCTACACCTCGGTGTAGTAGCTATTGAAAATGGAGCCTTCTGGTCGCCATGCGTGGTTTCGAGTTTCGCCTCTCTGCCTCTCTGTCTCTCTGTCTCTCTCTCTCTGTCTCTCTCTCATTTAGAGTTTTGGTCTGCGGACTGCTGTTTGCCTTCTTTTGATCTGCCCCGCTGTCGAGAAATTTCTCTTTTATATCGTTTTTCTTTTCTGATCGGATCAGATTGGGTTTTCTTTGTTTTTGTTGTTTTTTTTTTTGTTTGCGAAGGTCATGGATTGGCCGAAAATTACTTTTAATTATGTTTTTTTTTTTTTTTTTTTTTTTTTTTTTTGTGAGGGACTAATTTCATCGACATTTCGCTATGCGCTGATCCTATGCGCAGAAACCCCTTTTTTCCATTTCGAAGAAAGTCTCAGCACCGATAGCATCCGGTGAATGCTCCCGTGA
Organism: Sepioteuthis lessoniana; assembly: GCA_963585895.1. Lineage (NCBI taxonomy): Eukaryota > Metazoa > Mollusca > Cephalopoda > Myopsida > Loliginidae > Sepioteuthis > Sepioteuthis lessoniana. The sequence goes on along the minus strand of OY757940.1, from coordinate 14,640,534 downwards.
GCGCTAATTGCAATAATTATTTTGTGTGTACGATAAATTAGAAAGCGACCTTTTTCGGTCATATGACATCGTCTATCATAGTTTTTAGTCCTTCTATATCTCCTAATTGCCTTGTCGACTGGGGCTGTAGAATACACCGACTGCTTCTCTGCAGAGGGGTAAGACCCCACCCCAACGAGTGTCCTGGATATGACACTAAACAATCTGATGGTGAGATTCCAGCAGAGCTGGAGCTTTGGGGAATGCGGAGTACCCATTCATTGCCATTGCTCCCAGGTCCACTCTGACCCGGCGTGGTAGCACCTGATAGGGCCCTATCTATGGGTTAAATAGAACTAACAGCATACTTATGCTAAGATGAATTGTTTGAGTAAACTGAATAGCTTGAAATAGAAATGTTTTTCACAATTGAACCGTACTTACATATAAACTGCGTGCTTATGCTTAACTGAATAATTTGAAATAGAACTGTTTTTCAACATTAAAACTGTATTTACACTTAACCGAATTGTTACATACAACTGCTTGAATAGTTAGAAATGGAAATGTTTTTGACTATTAAACTGTGTACTTATGCTAAACTGAATTGTTTTAAATAGAACCGATTATTTAGATAAAAATGGAGTTGGCGTCAAATAACCTACAAAGGTTGATATGCCATAAAACCCAACAAACCAACCAACCAACTATATCTCCAAATAGCTCCGACGTACGTTGCTGGTATATCTCAGGTGTCGATTATATCCAAAAGAGTGACTGTTTAAAGCAATGACGTCCCATCGACGTAGAAAAGTCGTTAGCAGATTACAATATTTTTCGAAAGGGATTTGATGAAAACCCCTTGTTGCAACTAGCTTTGAACAAACCATATGTTCCGTTCAATTTTGGCGCTATATTGATCTTGGTTGGGTCGCGGTCGAACGTGGATTGTATATATATATACAATCCACGTTCGACCGCGAAGTTGGGTGCCTTTTTTTTTTTAGTTCAAACGTACATGGCTTTGGCATTAAATAACCTATAGAGGTTGATATGCCATTAAACCCAACCAACCAACCAACCAGTTTTTCATGGTTTTCTCTGTAAACTTTATGACTGCGTCGGATATCTGGTACATTTTGAGAAAGTCTATTATTTAACTTTCAGGAACCATTATTCCTTGCTAGCTTTTCACATCAGCTTTAGCGAATGGTCTTTCACAAGAGTCTGAGTGACAGCAAGTCTTCTCAGGTTGACAGGACTCTTCTCAGTATTCTGGCCGATTTTAACAATGCTATAATTTGGATCGTTTCTGCTCGTCATCCTACTTGCAACTCTTCCGACTCCTCTTCGTGAGCTTCGAGTTTTGGTTTGGTTTGATTTTATGGCATATCAACCATTATAGGTTATTTAATGCCAAATCCATTTTTATACGTATAAACAGTTCTATTTCAAACAATTCAGTTTTGCATAAGCACACAATTTAGTTCTATTTGACCCATAGACAGGACACTATCAGGTTCTACCACTCCAGGCCAGAGAGGACTTGGGAGCGATGGCAATAAAGGCGACTCCGCATTCTCCAAAGTTTCAGCATTATTGGAGCCTTACCATTAGATTGTTTAGTGACATATCCAGGAAACTTGTTGGGGCAGTCTTACTCCTCTGCAGAGATGCAGTCGGTATATTCTAAATCCCCAGCCGACTGGGCCAGACCTTCTGGGGATCGTTCCCAACTTACTATCGGTATCACCGTCACCTTCTATAGCTTTTCAGTTTTCTGGCAAATAATTGTCTCTTTTCGTTTTTTTTATTTAGTTTTACTCTGTGGTCCCCCGGTAAAGCAAAGTTCACTATTCGGTAGGTTTTCTTTTCTTTTCTTTTATTTATTCATTTTTGTTAACTATTAGTACGTCTGGTCTTCTGGCCAGGATTAGGTGATCTGTTTGTATCTCAAAAAACCAGAGAATCTTCTGCGCCTCATTTATCAGGACTAATTCTGGTTTGTACGTATACCATTTGGCAATATAGTCAAATTTCAATTCCTTGCACAATTCCCAGTGGATCACCTTTCACACCCAGTCGTGTCTAATCTTTACGAATTTTACCAGCCATTATCATTCTTATTCAATGCGAGTTTTTTTTTTGAGGGGGTGTTTAATGGCAAAGCCATCCTTCTTGAAGAACAATAGTGGTACTATTTAACTCATAGCTGTGGGGGGAGAAAAGGATTCTTACCTTTCCCAAGGGTATTTTTCCGACTGGAGTTCGAACTCACTCACTACGATTCCGCAGTCCAGTGCTTTAACCATTACACCACGAGGACATCCCTCCCTTTGCGAGAGTAATAATGAAAAATAAAACAATTTTCCCATTTAAATGTACACAATTTTGCATTAAAAGAATATTCTCTCCTTCCAACATGATGTCCATCGTCAATTTCTCTTCCCTGTAATCTGGGTGAAACACTAAACTGAATCGGAGAGTGAGGCTCCACTTCGGCAGCTCTGGTATGTGTGGAGTCAAACATCTCTTTGAGATAACGTTTAAAATGATTATGCTGTAGATTAATATGTTGGCTTTTAAAACATTTATATTGTATGTAAATATGAAGTGTTTATCTGTTTACAACGATTGTAAACAATATTCAATTGCTTTTCATCATCATCTTGTCGCAGTGTCAACAGGATGTATTTCCTTGACTCTCTCTCCATCTGTCTCAATAGGTCATCGCTCCGGGCAAGTCCTCTAGACGACATCCAGTGTCCGCACAGAGCTGATGAATGTAAATTTTTGTTGGTCAGCCAACATTGGTGTGTCTATGTGTAAGAGTCCATGGAACAACGTTGCTTATGAGTACATCTTTACATCTTCAGCTGTGATACGAATGTCTTGCTCGCCTTTTTTGGATGGCTTGCGAGACGGGAGGTAGGTGGCTGTAAAGCTGCTGTTTTGTTCAGTGCTGTCTCCAGTTTTCATTCAGAGTTGATGAATGTAAGTTTTTGCTCGTCGACCCACAATAGGGTGTCTCTGTGAAGGAGTCCATTGTCGAACAGTTGTATGGTTTTAAATAAATTATTATAATAATCCCGAGCAAAAGACTAAACAGTTCTATTTGACCCATAGATGAGACCCTAACTAGCACTACTATGCTGGATCAGAGTGGACCTGAGAGTAATGTTAATGAAGGGGTACTCGACATTCGTGTTAAGCAAGAAAGTATCAAGTACCATTTTTAAAGTCTTTGGTATGATGCAACCTGGGATAACCTGCAATGGTTGATATGCCATAAAACCAAACCAAACCAAACCTAGTAAATTCACCCCCCCGTGGACCCCTATGTTTTTATTCCCCCTGCCAAAATTTTATTCCCTCTCAGAAGTTCACTTTGGGAAGCCCTGAAGAATTTTTTCTCAATACTATATACATGTTGTTTCCCATATAAGGACGAGAACTACTGTTGTTTATAAATCATATCTTAACTCTTTGGTGACCAATTTGACTTTGCTTGTAGCGAATCTTAGAATGAAACAAATCTTAATTCTACTAATTGAGATAAAATCCAAGGGTGATTATTGAACTGTTTTGAAGGTATAGTGATTTACTAAGCTTTTTATTTAGATGTGGCATAAGGCCAAATGAATGGGGTACCCTATGAGACACAAACTCACTTATGAAGGTTTGGTCGTCTAGCTTGCTGACCATTACACCACCCAAGACGCCCACTGTTTTGTAGGTATAGTAATTTAGTAAGCTTTTCAGCTTAGATGTGGCACAAGGGCATCTGAAAGGGGCACCTAATAAGAATCAAACTCACTCATGAAGGTTTGCTAGTCTAGCTAACAATTACACCATTCAAGGTGCCTACTGTTTGGGAGGTATAAGACGTCCATTACATGGTCCATCCTATTTATAGACTAAATAGTCAGTTATAACAGAAGCAGCAGGTACTCGCAGTGAAATTGGCCAATCAGTGGACAAAGACCAAAGGCATTTATGAACAGTTGCGATTTGCCTCAGGTACGGAAGTACAGTCTCAACCAAACAGGCGTATCTTTTGTATTCCAAACACTGCAGTCTCTGAACAGAAAACCAAAATGACTACCCGAATTCTAACCGTGATAAATCTTGTTGGCTTATAAAAACAATTACTCAGTATCACTCCTAAAAGAGTAAACCTTACCCAATTTTTTACATAAAATGTTGATTATCCATTGTAATGTCTACTAGAAACAGTAAAATTTTTGTACCACGGATATAGAAGAAAACTAATTTTGAGAAAATAATTACAAAATGATTTGGGGACGTTCTTGTGGTGTAATGGTTAAACAAACAAAGTCAACAGCCTTGACATTTAAGTTTGATTCTCACCATTCTGATCTTATTCACCTATTTGCTGAATTTTGTAAATAACTATATTAGTCTCCCCAACTTATGTAAAGCATCTATAAAATCAATAGGGGGTGTCCTTGTGGTGTAATGGTTAAAGCGATGGACTGCGGAAACATAATGAGTTCAAACTCCAGTTGTGCAATTATGTTCACTTTTGGACAAATGCCCTTGGGAAAGGTATGAACCCCCTTATCCTCCCAGATATGGGTTAAATAGTACCGCTACTGTTCTTCAAGGAAAATGGCTTTGGCATCAGATAACCTATAAAGGTTGATATGACATTAAAAACAAAGAAACAGAAAAATAAAGTGATTAGTTATTTATGTGCAATACTGTCTCTATATAATGATATGTTTTGTTTTTTTTTAATATAGTGAGAAAGTATTACATGTTTTATTCTTTGAATCAATAATTGTTTCCGCTTTCTAATTTATATTTTATAGTTATGAAAATAACTGAATAACTATGAGACTTCCTCTTCATACATATATCAACATTAGAAACTTTACACAGTTCTTGGATAATACCAATTCTTCAAATTCAGAAAGAATGTGTGTATATATATATATATATATATATATATATATATATATATATACACACACACACACACACACACACACACACACACACACACACATATATATATATATATATATATATATATATATATATATATATGTATATATATACGTGGTGCATTCAATAAGTTTCCAGACTTTTTTGTACAGGCATTTAAAATTGTCATAGGCTCTTGAAAATTCAGTATGTTATTGCTATACATCTTATGAGATGACTGACTAATTTTTATGATTTAACCTTCAAATGAACAGCTACAGCAGCAATTGGAATACACCCTACTAAAGCCTGATTTTTACAATTGGTGATTTTCAAAAATGCAATCTGGACGTGAGGAAGAACGATACGCAATAAAATTCTGTTTTAAACTTGGAAAAAATGCCACAGAAACGTATGGAATGCTTCAGACTGCTTTTCAACAATCTTGCATGAATCGAGCATCAGTTTTTGAGTGGCATAAGAGATTCAAGGAAGGCAAGGAGTTTGTGAGGGATGATGAGAGGTGTAGGAGGAGTAAGGAAGTCAATACACCAGAGTTGATTGGCCAAAGGGTTAGGTTTAGGGTTACTATGTTGAGGTTTTAAGGGAGTTCAGGAAGAGATTTTGTCAGAAGAGGCCAGCTCTCTTCAAATCGGGTCAGTGGCATTTCCACCAGGACAATACACCAGTCCACAACTCCATCCTTGTCACTGACTATTTGACCAAGATGGGCATCAAGACAGTTCCTCACCCTCCCTATAGTTCAGACCTTGCTCCCTGTGACTTTTGGTTATTCCCTAAGCTCAGAGGCTGTCCTTATGAGACAATTAAGGAGATGAAAGAGGCTGTAACAAAGGTCATTGACACGCTCACACAAAAGGACTTCCATGGGGCCTTCCAGAAGTTGTTGGAATGGTACAACAAGTGCATTGCAGCCGGAGGAGATTAATTCAAAGAGGACTTGAGTTTCATGGGTATACTATCAATAAAAGTGCCCATACGAAAAAAGTCTGGAAACTTATGTAATGACCCTCTTATGTATATATATGTATATACACACACACACACACACACACACACACACGCACACACACACACACACACACACAGGGACGAAAAAATTAAAAAATGAAGGAGCTCAACAATCAATCCACAAAGCAGTATAAAAACTAAAAATGAAAAAACAATGATCCTTGTATAATATAGGATTAGTAAATGAATACTTTGTAGGTAACATTTTTTTCAAATGAGCCTGAGCTCATTTGTTTGCACAAAATGGTTTCAAGTATTGCTTGTTATTGTTTGCACACACTTAAAGGGTTTCAAGTATTGCAATCAAACACAAATAACTCTATTTAATATTTATCATTTGTTTGCACACAGATGAATGTTTTCAAGTATTGCTAACACAAATAATTTTTATTCAATATTAAAAATAATCCCTTGTAAAAAACAGAACAGTTCTATTTGACCCATCAATGGGACCCTAACAAGTTCTGACAATCTGAGTCAAAGTGAACCTGGGAGTAATGGCAATAAAGGGGTAGTCCATATTCCCCAAAGCTCCAGGACTTGAGCTTCATCATCAGATTGTTTTGTGTCATATCCAGGACTCTCATTGGAGAAGTCTTACTCCTCAGCAGAGATATAGTTGGTGTATTCTACAACCTCAGCTGACCGGGCTATAATGACAGGGGGTATGTCATATAAAGCAATGATTATATTTATGAACTTCTGGTTTTGTGCCACATAATGAAGCTTAGTAAATAACTTTATGAAATTCAGGGGAAGCAACTCAGTGAAGTTGAATTTATATTACAATATATTGATCATCAAAATTAACCCAACAAAGCCACCTTTTGGCCATGAGTAGCAACCTATAATGCTTGAGGATGGAATCCTGGTGGCACAGCAGTTTTGACCCAGCCATCAAAGTGGTCAAGTGACTTACAATATTCCATTTTAGCCTTTCCTGGGCTAGATAGGAAATTGAAGAGGCTTGACTCAATCGACAGGTCAGGTCAAGCCCTAACACCTATATGATTGTCCTGACTGCATTATTCAAATTGCTTACCAAACCTTACTTTATCTTAAAGCTGCAAGGTGGTTGCTGAAGGTGGTTGCAGAGATAGCAATACTTGAAACTATCTAAACTGTGTGCAAACAAATGATTAATATTAAATAGAATTATGAGTGATAGATAGGAATACTTGAAACGATGTAACTGTGTGCAAATAGAATTATTAGCGTTAGATAGCAATATTAAAACTATTTAACTGTGTGAAAACAAATGATTAATATCAAATAGAATTTTAAGTATTAGCAAGCAATAAGTTGGCGACCTTAGTCAAGGGTAACCCAAGGCTCCCTTTTCAATAGCAACTACACAGAGGTGTAGGGGAGGGTGCTAGTCCTTTCCCTGGACTGCTCCACTTTATCCTTGATCCTCACCCTATAATGCTGAGTGTTAAGCAAGACGGTATCAAGTACCATTTTTTGAGTCTTTGGTATGACTCGACCTGGAAATAAACTCCGGTCTCCCAGACCATGGGCAAATACGCTACTCATTAGGCCAACAGCCTGGTTATTAGCAAGCAATACTTGAAACTATTTACAGCCCAGTCAGCTAGGGCTGTAGAATACACTGACTGCATCTCTGTAGAGGGATAAGACCCTCTCAGTGAGTATCCTAGATATGACATTAAACAATCTGATAGCAAGGCTCCAGTTTAGGAAATTTGGGGAATGTGGAGTACTTTTTCATTTCCATCAATCCCAGGATCACTCTGGCTCGGAGTGGTAGCACCAGTTAGAGTCCTATCTTTGGGTCAAATAGAAGTAAACTGTGTACTTATACTAAAATGAATTGCTTGAAATAGAATTGTTTGAGATAAGATTGTTTTGACATTTAAACTGCATACTTATGCTAAACTGAATGGTTGGAAAAAGAACTGTTTTTGTATGCAAAAATAAATTGTTTGAAATAGTACTGTTTTTGACATTGAACCTGTGTACTTATACTAAACAGAAATGTTGGAAAAAGAACTGTTTTTGACATTGAAACTGTGAAATTATTATAATTGTTTAAAATAGAACTGTTTTCCAGATTTAACTGTGTGCAAACAAAAAATATATTTAGACTAAACTGAATTGTTTGAAAAAGAACTGTTTTTGACATTTAACTGTGTGTGAACAAAAAATATATTTATTCTA
>OY757940.1:14610708-14629692 GCA_963585895.1 Sepioteuthis lessoniana | reverse complement strand
GGAGTTTTTTTATTTACTGGGTCCAATCTATGGGTTAAATAGGACTGTTTTATATTTCAACTGTGTGCAAACAAATTACTCATGCTAATTTGAATTGTTAGAAATAGAACTGTTTGATCATTTTACTATGTGTAAACTAATGACCGATGTTTCATTGAATTGTTAGTGATACATAACAATACATGGAACCATTTAACTATGTGCAAACAAATGAGCGATGTTGGAGAGAATTATTCATGTTCAATAGCATTACTTGAAACCCTTTACTTGCCCAGTCGGCTGGGGCTGTAGAATACACCGACTGCTTCTCTGCAGAGGGGTAAGACCCCCCCAACGGTTGTCCTGGATATGACACTAATCACTCTGATGGTGAGGTTCCACTAATGCTGGAGCTTTGGTGAATGCGGAGTACCCCTTTATTGCCATTGCTCCCAGGTCCACTCTGCCCCGGAGTGGTAGCACCTGATAAGGGTCCTATCTATGGGTTAAATAGAACTATATACCATGCTTCTTTCACTTTACTGATTTTTGCATTTAAACTGCATATTTATGCTAAACTGAATTGTTTAAAATAGAACTGTTTTGACAATGAGACTGCGTACTAATGCTACACTGAATTGCTCAAAATAGAACTGTTTTGATGTCTAAACTGTGTACTTGTGCTGAACTGAATTATCTGAAATAAAACTGTCTGACATTTAAATCTGTGTATTGCCCAGTCGGCTGGGTCTGTAGAATACACCGACTGCTTCTCTGCAGAGGGGTAAGAACCCCCCTAACAAGTGTCCTGGATATGACACTAAACAATCTGATGGTGAGGTTCCAGCAGTGCTGGAGCTTTGGGGAATGCGGAGTACCCCTTTATTGCCATCGCTCCCAGGTCCACTCTGGCCCAGAGTGGTAGCACCTGATAGGGCCCTATCTATGGGTTAAATAAAACTAACAGCATACTTATGCTAAAATGAATTGAGTAGCTTGAAATAGAAACGTTTTTGACAATTAGCTTGAATAGCCTGAAATAGAAACGTTTTTGACAACTAAACTGTACTTACACTTAAACTGCGCGCTTATGCTTAACTGAATTATTTCAAATAGAACTGTTTTTCGACATTAAAACTGTATTTACACTTAACTGAATTATTACATATAACTGCTTGAATAGTTTGAAATGGAAATGTTTTTGAAAATTAAACTGTGTACTAAACTGAACTGTTTTCAATAGAACAGATTATTTACATAAAAATGGATTTGGCGTTAAATAACCTACAAAGGTTGATATGCCATAAAACCAAACCGAAACCCTTTAACTGTTTACGTAAATTGAATCATTGTTATTAGGTAGTAGGATTTGGTATCATTTGATTGTGCAAATGTATGAATCCTATTAAATAGAATTATTTGTGTTAGATAACAATACTTGAAACCATTCAAATGTGTGTAAACAAATGATTAATAGTAAATAGAATTATTCACATCAGATAGAAATACTTGTAACCATTTAACTATTATAAAAAAATAAGAGCTCAGGCTTATTTAAGTTTGTTTTCAACAAAGTCTGTTTGCAAATCACATATATCTAATATATACGTATAAATAAATAATTAAATATCATACAAAAGTTGATATACCATAAAAATCAATCAACCTCTAAATTATAGTCATAAAATATTCTTAGAGGTTGATATCCAGTTAAAATCAATCCTTAAACCTGCTTCACCTTTAAATAACCCAGTCAGGATTGACATGCCTTAAAACCAATTAAACAATCAAACTGCTTATTTTCATGTTAGATTCATGAAAAAATTGATGTCTGTTTTTGTTATGGATTAAAAGTTCAGCCCAAAATAAAAGTGAACAAATTGAATTCCAAGAAGCTTTTCGAAAAATACAGACATCAATCAATGCTAACTTTTCTCAAAGAACTGGAATGAAAGAATCAATTTGCAGTGAGTTGGAGGTGGGGGGAAAAGTAAAGTTGTTGATTAGTTTCTCATCTGTGTGGATCAGACAAGGAGAACCTGTCTACCTACTGTAGCCCCCTCCCCACTCCTCATATCCTTACCCTATTTGCACTGAAGATCAACTACTTTAGTTTCATTGCTCTTCTCTGATTTCTCAGTGAACCAAGACAGCAAGGGTAACTGATTTTTTCAAAGATTTTATTTATTTTTAACAGGGTTACCTTCATTATATAGACTGCCTTGCAGGTTTAAAGAGTTTTAGCTTTCTAAGTTGTCAAGCAACATGGAATAATCACTGACCTCATCTATTAGGAAAGATGGTTTCATGCCTTTCTCAAGGTCATCATGAAGTGACCACAAACTACCTCAACTGGAATTTGAATTTGATTTGTTTATTCAATTTTCTGCATTGTTAACCATTATACCACCTTGGAATCTACCTCAGTCTATTTGTAGGCGCCTCTGGTGGTGTAATGGTTAGCAAGCTCGACTAGCAAACCTACACGAGTGAGTTCGAGTCTCATTGGGTGCCCCTTTCATATGGCCTTGTGCCACATCTAAGCAAAAAGCTTAGTAAATTTTAAGGCGCCTCTGGTGGTGTAATGGTTAGCAAGCTCGACTAGCAAACCTACACGAGTGAGTTCGAGTCTCATTGGGTGCCCCTTTCATATGGCCTTGTGCCACATCTAAGCAAAAAAGCTTAGTAAATTACTACCTCAGTCTATTTGTCATCTCCATCTACCTTCATTGATCTATTCATCTCCATCTGTCTGTCTTGGTTTGGTTTCTTTGTTTAATGGCATATCAACCTTTTTAGGTTATTTAATGCCAAAGCCATACTTCAAGAAGAACAGCAGTAGTACTATTTAACCCATTGCTGGGAGAGTATTTGTCCGAAAGTGAACATAATAGCGCGACTGGAGTTCGAACTTGCTTACTACAATTCCACAGTCCATCACTTTAACCATTACCCCACGAGGACACCCCTTCTGTCTATCTTGGTCTGTTTGTATCTAAAGAGATTCTAATATGCTGGATTTCAAGCCACAAAGGAATAAAAAGGAACAAAGTCAACAGCCTTGACATTTAAGTTTGATTCTTACCATTCTGATCTTATTCACCTATTTGCTGAATTTTGTAAATAACTATATTAGTCTCCCCAACTTATGTAAAGCATCTATAAAATCAATAGGGGGGTGTCCTTGTGGTGTAATGGTTAAAGCGATGGACTGCGGAATCATAAGCGAGTTCGTTTTCCAGTCGCGCTATTATGTTCCCTTTCGGGCAAATACCCTTGGGAAAGGTATGAACCCCCTTATCCTCCCAGCTATGGGTTAAATAGTGCCACTAATGTTCTTCTAGGAGAATGGCTTTGGCATTAAATAACCTACAAAGGTTGATATGCCATTAAACAAAGAAACCAAACCTAAAATCAATAGAACTTGTAAAAGTTGATGTCCTTCTGATCTACATCAATAAAAAGAATCTTAAAAAAAAAGAATTAAGTCTAGAAATGTTGAAGCATCATGAAAAATTGGTATATGATATTCTTAAAGACATCTCTTGTCAGAAGTAGCCCCTATCTTTGTATAGTGGTTTCAATGTGCAAATGTGTTAAGCCAAAGATAACTAAATTCTATTTTAACTTGGGCACACTTGTTGTGACCCCTCACCACAAATGCCAAATTCTATACACTGACTTGAAAACCTAAATTAATGGATTCTTCCATACAAAATGGCAACAAGACTTTCATAATAACTTCCATGATAAACTGTTCTTGATTAAACCCACTTCTGAAGAATTGAAATCAGCTTTCAGAAAATCCAGAAAGTAACAAGTCCTTTTTACAAATCCTGATTACCCATGGGTTACACAAGACTTCTTCCAGTCCAGTCGATTGGAGCTATAGCACCTGGAGTGGTAACACCTGATAGGATCTGATCTATGAAGCAAATAGATCTGCTTAAAAATTATTCATATTTGATACGACATTGTACAAAAAAAAAGCCTCTTAAGAAACAACTCCACAAAAAATGTACGTATTGAACATACAATGAGTGTGAATCTGACCCTCTAGATATAAAATAACCCTAGACCGATTGACATGCCAACTGCATTTCTGCCGAGAGGTAAGACCCCTCCCCCTAAAGAGTGTCTTGGATATGACACTAAACCATCTGATGACAAGGCCCCAGTGTTGGAGATTTGAGGAATATGGAGTACTCCTTCATGGCCATTGCTCCCAGGTTCACTCTGACCCAATAGTCCTATTTATGAGTGCAAACAAATAACCCATGTTAAATTGTGACTGATAAATAGTGACACATGAAACCATTTAACTGAGTGCAAAAAAGATCTCAAGTTTGTTTTAAGAAGGTTATCTACAAAATGTGTTTACAAATCATACATATATATTTAATCTACATGTATAAAGGGGATTTGGCATTAAATAACCTACAATGGTTGATATGCCATAAAACCCAACCAAACCAAATCATACATATTTAATCTATACGTATAAAGAGTATTTGACATTAAATAACCTACAATAGTTGATATGCCATAAAACCCAACCCAACCAAATCATATGTATTTAATATATATGTATAAAGGGGATTTGGCATTAAATAACCTACAATGGTTGATACGCCATAAAACTCAACCAAACCGAATCATATATATTTAATATATATGTATAAATAATATTAGGCATTAACTCACCTACAATGGTTGATATGACATAAAACCCAACCAAACCAAACTAAGACTTCTTTGCTCCTCAAACAAGAGGATTGGTTGGTTGGTTTTTATGGCATATCAACCTTTGTAGGTTATTTAATGCCAAATTCATTTTTATGAAAATAGTTCTATTTCAAACAATTCAGTTTAACATAAGTATGCAGTTTAAATGTAAGTCCAGTTTAATTGGGAAAAACATTTCTATTTTAAGCTATTCAGATTTTCTTTACACACAGTTAAATGTAAAAACAGTTCTATATTAAACAATTCAGTTTAGTGTAAATACAGTTTCAATGTCAAAAAGCAGTTCCATTTCAAATAAATCAGTTTAGCATAAGCACACAGTTTAAATGTAAGTACAGTTTAATTGTGAAAAACATTTCTATTTCGAGCTATTCAGTTTAGTCAAGCAGTTCTAATTCAGCAAATTCTGTTTCGTATAAGCACAGATTTTCTTTACACGCAGTTAAATGTAAAAAACAGTTCTATATTAAACAATTCAGTTTAGTGTAAATACAGTTTCAATGTCAAAAAGCAGTTCCATTTCAAATAAATCAGTTTAGCATAAGCACACAGTTTAAATTTAAGTACGGTTTAATTGTCGAAAGCATTTCTATTTCAAGCTATTCAGTTTAATCAGACAATTCCGTTTAGCATAGGTATGCTGTTAGTTCTATTTAACCTATAGATAGGGCCCTATCAGGTGCTACCACATCAGGCCAGAGTGGACCTGGAAGCAATCGCAATAAAGGGGTACACCGCATTCCCCAAAGCTCCAGCATTACTAGAACCTGTAGAATACACCAACTGCACCTCTGCAGAGTGGTAAGACCCCCACCCCTCCCAAACGAGTGTCCTGATATGACACTAAACAATCTGATGGTGAGGTTCCAGTAATGTTGAAGCTTTGGGGAATGTGGAGTACCCCTTCCTTACCGTCACTTTCAGGTTCACTCCAACCTGGAGTGGTATCACCTGGTAGGGTCCTATCTATAGGTCAGATAGAACTAAATCGTGGTTTTGAGAGTTTACTGTTTTTTTGCATTTAAACTCCTTACTTATGCAAAACTGAATTGCTTAAAATAGAACTGTTTCGACATTTAACTGTGTATAAACAAAAACTATACTTATACTAAACTAAATCATTTGAAGTCGAACTGTTTGAATAAACTGAATAGCTTGAAATAGAAATGTTTTTGACAATTAAACTGTGTACTTGTGCTAAACTTAATTGTTTGAAATAGAACTGTTTACTTGTATAAAAATGGATTTGGCCTTAAATAACCTGCAAAGGTTGATATGCCATAAAACCCAAACAACCAAACCTTAACTACAAAAAGTGTAACTATAGACATACAATATACATTATTCCCTAACCTCTAAGTATAAAATAACCCCAAATGGGTTGACATGCCATTAAAATCTATCAACCTACCAGCCAGTCTTTTCATATCTACCACAGTCTTTCTTTCTGTCTTAAACTTTAAAGCCATGGATAGTGAGATGAAACCTTGTTGGGTGCTACTTTATTATAGCCATGTGTTAGACTTGGTAATGCTCTTTTTAATAAACATCTCTTTGTTTTTATTCATCTATTTGCTTGGATAGAATGTTCTCTCATCCAGTCGTAAGGTTTTGTTTGATCTCTGCTCTTTATTGATGACTCACCAAAGCTGACAAAAAGCTTCAGCTTCCTCTCACTCAAGTACATCTTTAAACCCCTACTCTTAGAAGTAAATATTCAGCCTCTCTGTATACAAACCCATATTGCCTAGGAGATGAACAAGTTGACACTTCTGGGTCTTTTCTTCTTCTTCTTCTCTTTGGCAACCTCCTCAACACCCAGCTTCTTGAAATTCCCATATGGTAAAAAAAAAAATCTCTCCTAATACTGACATAGCTACTTCCAATAAACATAACTGCCTTATTATATTATTAAAAGCTATTTCATTTTATGATCCCCATGTTCCCCCATAGTTTCTAATTTGGTACTAAGCTCAAAAGAGTTCTTGTAAAATGCCCCCCCCCCCAAATAGAATCAAATCCACACGCTCCAGAGTTGGAGCCTCACTATTAGATGTTTTTTAGTGTCCTATCCTGGACACCCCTTTGTTGTTGCTGGGGATACTGTCTAAGTATTTTCAGCCCTACCAAAGTGTGGGGGGGGGGTCCTATGGCATAATAGCAAAAGTACAAGACTGCAGCCTTGAAGTTTGTGAGTTCAAACTCCAGGAGTTCTATCATGTTCACTTTCAGAAATGTAATCTTAGGAAAACTATCAATCTCTTTATCCTCCTAGCTATGGCATTAAATAACCCCCAAAAGTTGATATGAACCCCCTTTCTCCTCTTAGCTATGGGTTAAATATTATCATTACTGTTCTTTTACAAGGATAGCTTAGGCATTAAATAACCCACAAAGGTTGATATGAATCCCGTTACTCCCCCAGCCATGGGTTGAATAGTATCACTACTATTCTTTTACAAGGATGTCTATGACATTAAATAACCCACAAAGGTTGATATGTCATTAAAGAAACTAAGTACTACCAGCAGAGTACAAAGAGGTCTAGAATTCTAAGTTAAGTTCTAGACTGAATATATAAGTATGATACCCCTTATTCCTCCCAGCTCTGTATTAAAGAATATACCACTACTGTTGTTCTACAAAGATGGCTTTAGCATTAAATAACCTATGAAGGTTGATATGCCATTAAGCAAACCAAACCTGAAGTTCAGCTGTGCTTAGCTATTCATTGCCTCAGGTATTGTGATTCCATGACAAATGAAATCATCCTGTTTATTAGTTGTTTGCAACCTACGTTTAAAGAGTTGAGATTTTAGGAGCCATTAGAAGAAGTATGCCAAAAACATACAACAGTTATTTGAACAATCCGAATATAAACCCTCTCTATTGACTAAGTTAAACAGTAGAGGAACAGAGTGATTCAACTGCCCTGTTGATGGGGGTTTGTTGACTGTATGCCCTGCAGATGGGTAAGACCACTACCCCAAACAGGAAGAAAAGGGTGTATATTTGGTATGATACTAAACTGAATCTGATGGTGAGGCTCCTGCTCTAGAAGGCCCAAATGGCTGGGGCTATAGAATACACCAACTGCATCTCTGCAGAGGGGTAAGACTCTCCCAACAAGTATCCTGATATGACACTAAACAATCTGATGATGAGGTTCTAGTAATGCTGGAACTTTGGGGAATGTGGGGTGGTCCTTCATTGCCATCACTCCCTGGTCCACTCTAGCCCGGAGTGGTTGCACCTGATAGGGCTCTATGTAGGGGTTAAATAGAACTAAACAGTGTACTTATGCTAAACTAAATTGTTTGAAATAGAACTGCTTATATGTATAAAAATGGATTTGGCATTAAAAAAACCTATAGTGGTTGATATGCCATAAAACCAGACCAAACCAAATCCATTTTTATCATTAAAGGTTTTCGGACTATTGTTTTCATCTTTATTGTTATTTCTACAACGTTTTCGTCGATATGTCCTCCGGCCTTCTGGAGCGCTTGAGATTGTAGAGTACATCTTCATTTCTATTGCTCGCTGTTCTATTTTGACCTGGAGTGGTAGCACCTGATAGGATCCGATCTATGAAGCAAATAGATCTGCTTAAAAATTATTCATATTTGATACGACCTTGTACAAAAAACAAAAACCTCTTAAGAAACAACTCCACAAAAAATGTACATATTGAACATACAATGAGTGTGATTCTGACCCTCTAGACATAAAATAACCCTAGACCGATTAAAATCAACCATTAAAATCAACCTATCTGAGTGATTTAAAATTATGCCTGTGAGGTATTTTTATCAATGATCATCGATCAGGTAACTGAATGATAATTTCTTGGAATTTAAAAAAGAATATTATCAGGTATCCAGCTGAGCCCCCTCCCCCCAGCTCCAAGTTTTGTACACACACTTTGGAATCACTGCTCTAGATTGAACTGATAAAATTTTTACAGGTTATCGGAAATGGTACTAACTGAGCAATGCCCCTACCCTAACTTATGCTAAACTGAATTGTTTGTCAATTCTAACTGAGCCATTTCCTTACCCAGGCTTTGGTTTGTTTCTATTGATATTTCTTCTCTATTATTAGCCACAGACTGACCCTCTCCACCAACCCAAACAGCCCCACCCAACCTCCTAATCCTCAAAGATCAATATCTAAAGCAATTTATTTCACCACCTCCCAAGTTTTATCCCCCCCTCCTGCAACATTTTCATCCAGGATTCATTCACAAAATCATTTAAGACTTTCAGTGTCAGGAATGTCTTGTTCAAACATCTCTATCTCTCTCTCTCTCACACTCATGCTCTCTCACTCTCTCTTTCACAGTCTATTGCCTCTCTCTGTCTGTCTCTCTCTGTCTGTCTCTCTCTTTCTCTCTCTCCTTGCAGATTGACTCTCCCTTTTTATTTTATTAGGTTTTATTCTTTCCCAGATATCTCTCTCTCCCTCTCTTCCTTTGTCCTTTTACAGATTGACTCTCTTTGTGTTTTGTTAATTTGTATTCTTTCCTAGATTCTATCTCTCTCTCTCTCACCTTTCTCTTGTCCTTTAACAGATTGTCTCTCCCTCTTCTGTTCTATCTATTTTTATTCTTTCTAAGACGTTCTCTCACAGATTGACTCTCCCTTTGTGTTGTATCAGTTTCTATCCTTTCTTAGATTCTCTCTCTCTCTCTCTCTCTCTGCTCAGGTGCTTTGTTTCTTTTGCTCCCTCTCTAACCTTTCTTCTTTAGATATTCTGTTTTGTTTTTTTTCTTCAGATTATCTTTCCTCTTTCTTTCTCTTTATGTCAAATTCTGTTTTCTTCCTTCCTTCCTTCCTCCTCCAATTTTCAAAAATCTATTCTTTCTCAAGTAGTCTTAATTTTTCCTTATCCAGATTAACTCTCTCTCCCTCTCTCTCTCTGATTTTTTTTCCCCAGGTTTTCTTTCTCTGACTTTTTTTCCTTCTACAAATACTCTTTGTTCCTCTTCTTTCTAACTTTTCTTTTTCCCCAGATATTCCTGTCTGGTTTTTATCTTCTGGATTCTCTCTCCCTCTCTCTATCATTCCTTCCTTTCTCAAGTTTTTAATATCTCTTCTTTCTCAGCTTATCTCTCTATTTCTCCTCTCAGATTTTCTCTCACTCACTCTCTCTCTCTCTCTCTCTCTCTCTCTCAGGTTTTTGAATATCTCTTCTCTCTCAGCTAATCACTCTATTTCTCCTCCCAGATTTTCTCTCGCTCACTCTCTCTCTCTCTCTCTATCATTCCTTCCTTTCTCAGGTTTTTGAATATCTCTTCTTTCTCAGCTTCTCCCTCTATTTCTCCTCCCAGATTTTCTCTCTCTCCCACTAAGGGTTTTTCTTTTTGCATATTTTCTCACACATTCACATTTTTTCCCTAAGCCTTTCTTCTTCAGATTCTTTTTCATTTTTTCTCTCTTATTGTTTTTTCTTTCCTTTTCCTTTTCTTCTCCCCCTCCTCTTTTCTCCCCCAATGTGAGTGCTTTTGTTTTTTTTCTTTATCCTCTTCTTTCCCCTCTTTCCCTTTTATTAATATTCCTTCTACTTTTTCTTTTAAAATTGCCTTTTTTTTTCTGGTCCTTATGAACCCATTTTGTTTTGCTGCCTCCCCCCCACCTTATTACCCCCTCCCCCACACCAATCTTTGGTGGAAGCATTTCTTGTTATTTCTCTTCTGTTTGACCCTATCATCTGCTTCACCCTGGGGACCAGAACTAAGAGCTCTCCACAGGCAAAGACATTCCTAATGTCTGACACACAGAAGCAGAAGATGGGAAGAGGAAGTGTGGTCATAATCTTCTGCATTCTTCAGTGGCAGATATTATCTTCAAACCCTTGAAAATGCAGACAGACACATGATGTGAGAATGAATAATGACAAACTGTAGCAAGCCAAAACAATAACATAACTGATTTTGTTCACTGAAATCTAAATGGGTCATCTATTCTCCTTTTTTTTTTCTTTTTTTTTTTTTTATTTATTGATAAGTAAGTAAATTTGGCGATCTTCATGGAGGCTGACCCAAAGGCTCCCTTTTCAATAGCTACTACACGGAGTATTAGCGTAGGGCACAACACCATTCCCGAGATTGCTCCACTTTACCCTTGATCCTTACCTTATAATGCTGAATGTTAAGCAAGTTTGTTTTTTTTTTTAGTTTTTGGTAACTTCTGGACCATTGGCGAACACAATGTACTAAGTATGACACTAAGCAGCATCTGGTGGTGAAGCTCCAGCTCTAGAAGAGTGTTAAATCACTCCTTCCTTGCCATTACTCCCAGATCCACTCAGACCCAGAGTAGTGGTGGTGGTGGTTGTTAGGGTCCCATTTATCGGTTAAATTATGTCTGTCTGAAAATCGTTTGTTCCTCTTGCAAGTATGTTTTTATGGGTGGTGTGGTTAGCTTCTCTCCCTCTGGTTTTGAAGTGTCTTAGGTACAAAATTAAGCTGCATTCAATGGTGAGGTTCCAGTTCTGGGGAGTATAAAATACTTCTTTATCCTATTTACCCAACCGCTCTGCTCAGGCAGGATATGACACAAGGTCAATTTTTAAGCGGAGTTTAACAGGTTTGAAGTCAGAGTTTTCCTTCTAGACTAGTTGCCTCACCAAGGCTGAAGAACCCAGTCTGTCCTACTATTTACCCATAGCCGGAGGGAGAATAATCGGATTCATACGTTTCCCAAGGGTATTAGAGCTATGTAAAATGCAATCAGCCTCGTCCAGGATTTGAACTTGTGTCGCCGTGTCCATTTCCTACGATGATAACCATTACACCACGGGCACCTCCGGTTTTTTGTTAATGGTATATCAACCTTCATGGTTTATTTAATGCCAAAACTATCCTAACAGCAGTTATAATATCTAACCCAAAAGTGGCGGGATAAGGAGGGTCATACCTTTCCCAAGGGCATTTGAACGACGTCAGTACGTTGGCTCTTAAAAGTTTGATTTTACTGCTAAGTATGAAGAATTTACCTGTTTAATGTGATTGTGCAGATATATTTTTGTACTTATTTTTAAACTGACCTTGACATTAAAATAATCCAATAAGGGTTGACATGCCATAAAAGACTATTTTTTGAGGGGAATCCTTATGGCATGATAGTTAAAATGCTGAACTGCAACCTCAAAGTAAGCGAGTTCAAACTCCAGCCGTGCTATTACATCACTTTTAGACTAATGCCCAACCCACTCAGTCATTTCTTCCATCCTCTTTTTCTTCTGACTTTAGATTTAATTAGTGTCGGTATTTGTTGTATGTCACACCAACCAGATGGGTGTGGCACAAGACCTTTTTTTAGGTGAGTCCAGGCACAGGGCTGTAGCTCAGACATGCTCAGCAGCTCCAAAAATGCCTTGTGCCCCATCGGCATCCCCCTAAAAATGGGCACCACAGGTGTCAGGCGATAAACCTAGCCCCTCCAAGGAGGGTTACAGCCTGGAGGGATGGCCTCCACCCCTGAGGCTCAAGGATGCTGGTCCAGGCACACCTTGACCAACTGCCTGCGGAACTAGGACAAGGATCCATGTACTGACCAACACTGCCAATTAAGGTGTGTCCCAGTCTATTGCTTGGAGAAAGTGTCTAGTCTCTTTTTTGTGTACTGTATATAATTGGGGGACCATAATTGTTAAATTGTTTTTTGGCTTCAAATAACCCAACAAAGTCAGACACACTTTAAAACCAACCAACATAATCAGAGTCCTGACTTGAATCCAATTGCAAATTTATGTTGAATCTTGAAAGATCAACTTTGTTATAAAAATTATCAGTCTTGCATAAGACTATTACACTTTAACCTGGAATGTTACGTGTTTGGGCTCCATAGATCTGGTTGGAAACTGTTAGTATTTGATAATAATACTGGAAAATATAAGTATGTGCAAGTGATTTGTAGGAATATTTAAAAACATAACTCTGCAAATACATGATTATTATCTGATAGGAATTGTTACTTGGAAACCATATAGTTGGCTATCAATTATTAGTGTTATGAGTAATTGCTTGAACTTGTAAGTGTTGACAAATAATTATCATTCGGTACTTGAAACTATATACTTAATGAAATCAAAAGATCCAGCCTGGTTGGCTGGGACTGTGGAATACACCGACTGTGTCCTGGATATGACATTAAGCAATCTGATGGTAAGGCTCCAATAATGCTGGAGTTTCAGGAATTGTGAAGTACCCCTTCATTGCCATCACTTCCAGATCCACTCTGGCCCAGAGTGTTAACACCTAATAGGGTCCTATCTATGGACTGAACAGAACTGTTTGATATTTAAACTGAGTGCAAACAAATGACTTAGGCTGAATTGAATTGTTAGAAATTGAACTGTTTGATCATTTAACTGTGTGTAAACAAATGACTGATGTTTAATTGAATTGTTAGTAATGGATAGCAATACTTAGAACCATTTAATTTTCTTGATTCAACATCATCATCATGTCGTGCCGCTAGTACAGATATCCCTGACCCTCTCTCGCCACTTTTCTCTATCGTTCATTGCCTCTGGCAGGTCTTCCGGGCCACATCCTGTATCCTCAAATTGCTGCTATATGTATTTTCTAGCTGGTCGTCCTGCTTTAGCTTGGCTATATGTGGGGGTCCATAGGAGTATATCATTTATGAATCATGTTTACTAATAATATATCTAATATATATTGTAGAGATGTCTTGAGATCTGCTGAAACTTTCCAGTCACTAGCTCCATTCTAATACTCTAGTATTAATACCTTTGGGAACAGTATGAATCCAACTATTCTCTTTTCAGCTATGGGTAAATAGTTGGGCAGACTGTGCTTTTTTATCTTAATATGGCAACCAGTCTAAGTTAAGGAAAACCTGTTAAACTTTATTCAAAAATTCACCTTGTGCTGCATCCTGCTTGTGTGGAGGGGTTGGGTAAATACATATCGGACTCTTTGAAAAATACAAGAATCTAAAAGAAAAAAAAGAAAGGGAAAAAAATAGATCCCTTTTTCTCTTTGCCCAGTTGCCTGGGCCTATAGAATACACTGGCTGCTTCTGTGCAAAGGAGTAAGATCCCCCCTCCACAAATGAGTGTCTTGGATTTGTCACTAAACAATCTGATGATGAGGTTCCAGTAATGCAAGAGCTTTGGGGGACTTTGGGAGCTTTGGCATTGATCCCAGGTCCACTCTGGCCTAGAGTGGTAGCACCTGAGAGGGTCCTATCTATGGCTCTAATAGAACTGTTTTTAAATAGAACTAAATTGTGTACTTATGCTAAATGAATTGTTACAAATAGAACTGTTTTTGATATTTAACTGTTTGTAAACAAAAACTATACTTATACTAAACTGAATTGTTTGAAATTTAATGACCTGAAAAGGGTAGGTAAGTCATAAAACCAACCAACCAACCATTTTCACTATCCTTTATTCGTCTCTTTACCTGCTCACCCTACTTTATCCACAGCCATTTCTTTCACCTTTTCTGATTTGAGATTTGATTAGTGTCCAGTCTCTGAAACCATTTCCTATTTTAAACTGTTTTGTTACTAAACTCATCCAAGCTTGAGACAACTTGTATAAAAAAGGGCCTCTTAAAAGGCTTCCAAAGAAAAATAGGACAAATCTGTGTGCCCATCCAAACCAATATCGTCTTTTTTTTTCCCCTGAGAGAGAGAGAGAGACAGATAAATTTCATCTGCTTGTCATGCAGAGAGAGTAGCCAGATGGTTAGGGAGGAGGTGTCCTACAACCAATAATCCCTGGCAACAATTATGCTGCAGCAAAGGAGGGTAACCTAGCAATTAAGTGTGGAATGTCTCTCGCTTCTACTCCTACCTTCACCTTTTAAGAGGGGTAATATTTTAAACCAAGAACATTTATTTTGTAGACACAAGATGACACAGCATCAAGGATTCATATGAAAGATTGTGAATAAAATGAAACAAAATGACCCATACATAAAAAAAGATGTTTTTTTGGAGGGGTGTTAGTATCAAGACTGATGCTGTATTTGTGTAAACAGAAATGAATAATCAATCCCCATCATCAGAATTTGCTGACAGCCTGTATTGCCTTAACTTTCTCTTGCTATCTGTCTCTACTGGTTATCTTTCTTGGTAGATCTTTTAAATAAAATCCAGTGTCTGCACAGAGCTGGTTAATAATTTTGGTTGGTCAACACTGATGTGTCCATGTGTAGTAGTCCGTAGAACATTGCTAATGGGTTCCTCCTTACTTCCTCACCAATGCCCAGCATGTTGTATTTGTCTTGTTTGGATGGTTTGTGTGATGGGAAGTGAATGATAGTTCTGCTGCTTTTCTGTGGGGTGCTGCTTCCAGGATTTGTTCAAAATAACACACATCATCCTTGTGTTGTTTCCATGTAGCTTTTTTTTCTACGTTGTGCAGACTCGGCTACAATTTAGAAGAATTCCTGTTTTATTTTATCTGAGAGATCAGATTTTTATATGGCTGATAACCTGTCAATAGCATTTCATGCTTTACCAATGCATATAGTGATGCCACTTTCAGTAGATGAGATATTGCTACCAAGGTATATGAACTGGTTTCATGATAATTTACCTCAAAATAATTCCCATGGTATTTTTTACTCATTGGTTTCAAGTATTCCTACCAGTAATTCGCACACAGCCATGTTTTCTTGTATTATTTAATTTAAATAATTTTCAAACAGATCAATGGGACCCTGACAGGGACTGACATTCCAGGCTGGAATGAAGTATTCCTATCTAATACTGATAATTTGCACAGTTATATATCATTTCAAGTATTCTTATCTAATACAAATAATTTGCACGCATTTATATGGTTTCAAGCATTCCTATTTGCCCATTCACCTGGAGCTGTAGAATACACAGACTACTTCTCTGCAGAGGGGTAAGACTCCCACAACAAGTGTCCTGGATATGACACTAAACCATCTGATGGTGAGGTTCCAGTAATGTGAGAGCTTTGGGGAATGTGGAGTATCCCTTCATTACCATTGCTCCTAGGTCCACTTTGGCCCAGAGTGGTAGCACTTGTTAGGGTCCTATCTATTGGCCAAATAGAACTAAACTGTGTAAAATAGAACTGTTTAATTGTATAAAAACTGATGTGGCATTAAATAACCTACAAAGGTTGATATATGCCATAAAACCCAAACAAATAAACAAACAGTATTCCTATCTTATACACACAATTATATGCTTTAAGTTTTTCAAGCAATTAATCCTGTATGAACAATTATAGATTCAAGTAACTATTCTTAATACAAATAATTTGCACACAGTTATATGGTTTCAAGTATTCTTATCTAATAGTAATAATTTTAAAACGGATCTACTTAACCCACGGATGGTATCCTAACAAGTACTACGACTTGGAGTGAACCTGGGAGTACTGGAAATCAAGAGATGATCCCACACTCTCAAGATCTTGAGAAGTGAAACATCACCACTGGATTCAGTTTAGTGCCCTACCCCATGGGGACACTCTTTGAGCTTCCAAATTGTTCATGAGGGAATATCACTCAAGAAATCAACTGTTAGATCATTTAATTGTATGTAAAAAAAAATCACTGCTGGTTAATTGAATTGTTAGTGATATATAGCAATACTTGAAACCATTTAATTTTGACTTATACTAAATTGAATTGTTTGAAATAGAACTATTTGATCATTCAAATGTATGTATCTACAAAATGTGCTTACAAATTATATATTTAATATATGTGTAAAAACAGGATTTGGCATTGAATAACCAACAATGGTAGATATGCCAAAAATCAACAACCCAACCCAACCAAACCAAACCAAACCTACACTAGCTGGAGTTGGTTGGTTTTATAGCGTATCAACCCTTGTTGGGTTATTAAATTCCAAAGTCACTTTTTCTTTTTCTTTTCTTTTTTTTTTAAACAGTTCTGTCATTTCAAGCAATAATGAAGGATTTGAACAATTGTATGGTTTCAAGTAACTTCCTATTTGATAATAATAATTTGTTTGCACACTGTTTTATGGTTTCAAGTATTCCTTTCTAATACTAATATTTTTCAAATGAATCTATGGGAACTCTCGATGGGTTCTTAACAGGTATTAGTAATAAGGATAAGAGTGTAATGAGGAGTAATTTCTGTAAAGATTTTTGGTCGAAATTCAATTAGATGTCACTTTGTGGACATACCAATTCATTCTCATATGTGTCCTTTCAAATTTCCACATTGACTTTATGGTATCTGGTAGGAATTGGTTAATGAAACTCCCATAACTATTTGGTACCCTAGTACTTTCTGTCTGATCTTGGGCCATCATCAGGGATGTGTATATTGCAAAAGCAATGTGACCTTTGCATATACATTACTACTTTGTGAGTGTATTGTTTATACTGGTATGTTGTAGCACTTTATTTTTGAATTTGTTTGTATAAGTAGCAGCAGTAGCTAAAGATATTTAAGTACATTAGTACTGGATTTTAAATTGATTCTATTGAGTTTAGGTTGTTTCATTCTGATATGGAGCACCTCAAGAATCTAATTTTTTATTGTTATTTTGTTGTTCTTATATTGTTGTTTTCTGTAAGAATTTTCCGAAACTCAGTTTTGGGGCTGGAATGTTTTTTAGATGTTATGCTATTGCTATTGAACTGGTGTGACAGTTACTGTATCTTTGTTCCAAGGTTACATTATCCTCGAAAGACGGGGAGAACCTCCGACGACAGTACCGTACCACCCAAGCTCTAAATATTCTCCGTAACTAGTTATATTTTATTGATAGCTTTGAAAGCCCATATAACTAGCTAAGTATAAAGCTTGCGTATAGGTTTAATTTTTCGAGATACGGATGAATGAGGATGTGTCAAGGGTCGAGAGGGCGACGTGATATAAATGAACACGTGAAGAGTTCCGAACCGGACAAACAATATGACGCGTAGTTGTTTTTCTTCTTTTGTTTATATATGTATCTTTTTTACATATTTTATTTTAAGGAAAGCACAATTGTAACAACAGAAAAACAAAAAGCAAAACAAATACAACAAAAAGAATGCAGAAATGTGGTGGGCAAGTCGCTTTCAGTAGTATTTGACTATGTCCTTCCAATAAGCCAATGTTCTTTTTTTTTTCTTTTTTTTCTTGCTCCCTTTACAATTAAAGGGAGGGAACTTACTCGTTCTTTCCAATATTTGTTTACTTATAATTATATATTTTTTCTTCTGTTAGCGAAGAACAAAAGTCTCTCCTCTTCATCTTTAAAGTGAATATACAAATTTAAACAAATATTTTTTTTCACCGAAACTGGCGGCTAATGTTTCTTTGGATAGTTTTGATACGGACCTTTATTTAGGTTACGTATATTATTTGTAATAAAATTTTTGACTAATCTTTTTCTTTCCTTTTGTTATTTTTTTTTATATTCGTTAATTTCTTATTAACGAGTCGCAAGGCACCAGTTTTTTTTTTAGTTTTTTTTCTTTTTCTTTTACGTTGAGCCTCAGTTTCTTACTCAACGGAGTTGACGGCTTCTATTAGGCCATTCTGTGACTAGAATTTCCCCTTTCACCGGACCACGTGAAAAGGCGACCTTTCTCTTCCTTGGCGAAGCTTGGAACTGACTTTTTGGCTTTCGTTCTTTTTGGCGGTAAAACACCCTCCCTGCCTTGACCAATGGCATGTCTTTTCCCTATCTGGGTCAAGACCTTTGCCCCTTATCGGTTGGTCCTTCACTGTTGCTAGGGCTCGAAAACCTGCCAATCACCTGCCTTACTTCCGGTCCTCATAGTAGTCCTTGCTTTCCTGCATTTTAACCCCACCGTGGCCGATGACCATAACACTGATATCAGAGAGATGCATTGTGAGTTATCTTGATAGGTTAGTTGAGGTTAAGCTAACATATATACTATTATTCTCAGGTATATATATATATATATATATGGGAGGGTCTTTGAGGCAGCCATTTTACCTGTAGAGGACCATATCTCAGACATACATAAACAGCATGTAGAAAGATGTATTTTGATACTTCTAAAATATAAAAATAATTCCATGCTTACATTTACTTTAAATTCACATGGGTGATATATTTTGATATTATTAACAATTTAAAAAAAAACACTTAAAAAATTATCACTCCCCTAAAAAAATAGGTGTCCTGGGTATGACATTAAACTGCATTTGATGGTGAGGCTTCAGTTCTGGAAATTTAGGGAGAGTGGAGTATCTCTTCATTGCCATGATTCCCAAATCCACTCTGACCTGCAGTG
>OY757940.1:14550708-14605708 GCA_963585895.1 Sepioteuthis lessoniana | reverse complement strand
ATAACATTGTATCCGTTTGTCAAATTGTCATGAGAATATATGCTTATAGATCTTCTAGGCGTATTTTATTGAAAATGACAAACTTGAATTTAGTTTTTAGCTTTTTATCATATTTACCAACCCCTCCACTCGGGCAGGATATGACACAAGGTCAATTCTTAAGCGGAGTTTAACAGGTTTGAATTCAGAGTATTCCTTCTCCTAGACTAGTTGCCTCACCAAGGCTGAAGAACACAGTCTACCCTACTATTTACCCATAGCTGGAGGGAGAATAATTGGATTCATACCTTTCCCAAGGGTATTAGTGCTATTTGAAATGCAATCAGTCTCATCTAGGATTTGAACTCATGTCGCCGTGTCCATTTCTTACACCATTACACTTTTTATTTAGCTTTTACATTTTGGCGAATGAGAGGTCGCAACTATGCCATAAAAACTGTTTCAAGTCTCTGTTAGTAGCGTCCAAGTACGTTTACATTCAACCATCTTTGGTCATTGTCAAGGATGTGAGGGTACCCCCATGTTGCAAAGTAGCCTCGGTTGGTGGATTCACAGTCATGTAATCCTTAGGTGTTATCTCTACACTTTCAAACCAGCACAAATGGTGTACACATCCACGCATGATAAATGCAATCTCTTAAAAATTTCTTGAGCACAGAATCAGTCAACACTCCATTGCACAGGAGTATATTCATCCTCATAAATGACCAAAGATGGTCAAAAGTACCCTTACTCAGACTACACAAACAGAAACTGAGGATAGTTTTTCAACTCCCTACAACTGCAGTTTCCACATCTCATTTGCCGATAAAAAAAAAAAAAGCAAACACTAAATCCTCGGTTTACCCATAGGTTTGCCTATTCATAAGGTCCTTGCATGCCTATTTATCAAATTTCTTATATTTTGTCTCTCACTTGGTAACAACCAAAGAATCTAATCATTTCCATTATATAAAGGATATATTATTAATACACCCATGGAATAATGTCTTAACAAAAATTATCAATGAATTAAACAAAATTGAACTAATAAACTTTACTCACAAATTTGAAATTAACAACACCTACTTTTTAAAAAAAAATTTTTTTAGATAAATTACTAATAAATAACAACAAATTAGAATTTAAAATTCATCATAAATCTACTTATAAAAATGACCCCATCCATTTTTACTCACATCTTAATAAAAATGGAATGATCATGGTTTTTCACTTTAAGGCTCTAAGAAATCCCTAATATCTAAATGATGAACTTGACTATACTGAAAATTTTTTTGATCAACTTCAATAACCTACATAAGTAAAGTAAAGTTGGTGACCTTAGTCGAGGGCGACTAGAAGGCTCCCTTTTCAATAGCTACTACACCAAGGTGTAGAGGAGGGCGCTACTCCTTTCCCGGGATTGCTCCACTTTACCCTTGATACGTACCTTATAATGCTGAATGTTAAGCAAAGAGGTATCAAGTACCATTTTTCAAGTCTTTGGTATGACTCGACCTGGGATTGCTAAAATAAAAGCTTTTAAAATTCAGATTAAAAGTTTTCCAAAATTTCTAATAACAATTATTCTAATATTCATCTATTATACAGATTTATTAACTTTACCCAATAATTCAACCTCAAACATCATTACAAAAAATACTTAAATAACATTGGAATCAAAACATTTAAGAATATAATCAATAATATCAATAATCATATCAAATCTAATGTGGGTGTAAACTCAATTCCGATGTAATAGAAACTAAGTGGGTGAATTTGCTTTTAGTCTGTAGTCGGCGTTTATGGTTTTTGACCCAGGTTAAGACACTTGAATCAATCCTAACTATAATCATTAATGTTAAACACTCAATCTCTGGATCAGTGAAAGAGATCACTAACCTCCCACCATACACACACATGTTTGATGGAGCTTGTGGGTTACGCAATGATCAATCCTGTTATATATATATATATATATATATATATATATATATATATATATATATGATTTGTAAATGAATAGTTTGTTGGTAGCTTTATTTTTAAACAATTTAGAGCTCATTTGTTTACACACAGTTAAATGATTTCAAATATTTAACAATAATACTTTTAAATGCATTTGTGAGAGACAATTTAGAAACAAAACATCGTTTAGATTTTAAAAATTCTAAAATGTTAGCTACAGAAACAACACTGAATGTAGAATTATTTCTTCTATAATCCTACCAGGTTGAAAAAAAAACACTTCTTTGTTTATCACCTTATTTAGTTAAATTAGATCTTAAAATTTACAAGATCCCATATTTAGATTATCTTTTTTTTTTATTAATTATTCATATTTATGCTTTTTAATGGTTTTTCATAATACTTGAAATCATATTTCCTAAATTATATTTTCAGACAGTAATTTTTGAAAAAAATCCAATATCCAAGCCAAATACTTTATCTTTTAAAATATAATTTTGAACACTAATTGCATCCCATACATTTGAAACAGAACAGTACAAATGGTAATAAAACGCTTGAAATTATTTCATTTTTAAATTTGAATGTAATTCAGAAAATATTTTTCGTGGTACAAAACTTAATTTCAGCAAACAAAAGGATTAATATTGAATAGAATTATTAGTGTTGGATAGCAATAATTAAAACCATTTAACTGGGTCGAAACAATTGCAATACTAGTATACAAATAAATTAGTTCTAGTCCTTTTAAGAATTAAATTACATACAAATTATTCACTTAGAATTCTTATCTATATCCATTTTATATGTGCAAACAAATAATTGATGTTAAATTGTTACGGTTATATAGCATTACTTGAAACCATTTAACAGTGTTCAAACAAATGATTAATTGTAAATATAATTATTTATGTTGGATAGAAATACTAGAAACAATTTAACTGTCTGCAAAACAAAATGAGCTCAGACTGGTTTTAAAAGTGTTATCAACAAAATGTGTTTAAAAATATTTAATATATATATGTATAAATAGGATTTGGCATTAACTGACATGGGTTGATATGCCATAAAACTAAACCAAACCAAACCAAATCCTATTTTAAGCCATTCAATTTAGCCTAAGGACACAGTTTAGTTCTATTTGACCCATAGATAGGACCCTATCAGGTGCTACAACTCCAGGCCAGAGTGGACCTGGGAGCAATGACAATGTGAAGGGGTACTCTGCTTTCCCCAAAGCTCCAGCATTACTGGAACCTCACCATCAGATTGTTTAGTGTCTTATCCAGGACACTTGTTGGGGGAGTTTTACCCCTCTGCAGAAAAACAGTCACTGTATTCTGTCACCCCAACCAACTGGGCAATCTCTGTAAGGAGGTGATCAGTTCATGCCTGGCACTTATGTGACTCTATTGGTCAAGATTCTCTCACCATGACCATGAGGCAGGCCCAAAAATGACAACATAAGCTGATTAATAATAGTTCCATATAGGAATATGAAATCTCATTTCCGTTTCTTTTTATTCTTGCTTCTTTTCATTTCCTCCTTTATCAGCTCGTTTAATCTTTTTCTCTTCATCTTCTAAAGGACTTTCTCTTGTATTCCTACATGATTGCCAAAGTTATTTTCTACGAGTGAATTTGATTTTTCGCAATATGCCCTGCAGGCAGCTTGGCCACTTTATGAAGGGCTTGTGGCAGTCACAACCTCACTATCCAATATTTGAAATATCATCATACAATCTCATAAACATTGTCTCCACATAGAACATGGAAAGACATAATTGTATTATCTTTAGACTGAAGATTTTCTTTCTATATTTTCTGTATTCAATCATCTAAAACAATGGTAAATTGTGAATCATCCAATGTTTATTATGATATGAAAACATTGAAGACTTGATATTTTATAATGGACTGGTTTGATTTGGAAGGCAAGTTTCAGTCAGAAGGGATGGATAGTAGAGGTTTGATTTCGAAGGCAAGATTCAGTCAGAAGGGATGGATACTAGAGGTTTGATTTGGAAGGCAAGATTTAGTCAGAAGGGATTGATACTAGAGGTTTGATTTCGAAGGCAAGATTCAGCCAGAAGGGATGGATACTAGAGGTTTGATTTGGAAGGCAAGATTCAGTCAGAAGGGATTGATACTAGAGGTTTGATTTCGAAGGCAAGATTTAGTCAGAAGGGATTGATACTAGAGGTTTGATTTCGAAGGCAAGATTTAGTCAGGAGGGATGTATAGTAGAGGTTTGCCTTGCCAAGGTTTATTGATTTAGTTTTTATCCACCAGATTTTACATGTAAGCCATTCATCTTTTACCTTAGAACACTTAGATCTTACATCTTGCCTATTACTTTCTGACAAATACGTATGACGTATTGCATAATTACAAATTTGTATCACATATTGTATAATCCATAGTTCCTATGATAACTTTTATCTTTTTGTTTACTTTTAACCTGGCATCTTTTAGCTTTTACCTATTTTTTAATGTCTTTTATGCATCACCCATAACCTTTTTACTTTTTTACGGGGAGTCCCTGTGGGTAGTGGCTAATGTACTGGTCATTCTAGTATGTGAGTTCAAATTCCAGTTGCACTATTACGTTTACTTTTGGGCTAATACCCTTGGGAAAGGTATGAACTCTCTAATCCCACCAGTTACTGGTAAAAACTCCTATAAATTTAAAACCTCTAACTTGTTTGTTAACAATAACTCCTTGGCAGAGTTTTGGAAAGAACTGACATTATATATCAACTTATACGTCCTTTGGGAGATTGTATCTAAAAAAAAAATATATATATATATATATATATATATATATATATATATATATGTTGGTTTAATGTTATTTATGGTATAATGGAAATAATATGTCGAATCTAAAGACATTCTAAATTTTGTACTGAATGACTTTTTTTATCGGGCAAGCAATTCATTTATTAAAATGATAATCTAAGCTATATGATTTGCTTTGTTTGAAAATTAATTTATTTCAATGCTACACTAAGAAATGGCCAGCCCGGGTTAATATTAAGCAACAAGAATTAATAGCAAAAAAATAGTTTTCAATTTTTTTTGGAGGAAAGGAACTAATCTGGTTCCAAGGTGCTTCAACCAGTTGAAAACTCACTGGAATTAGTGTGTTGAATGCAAAGATGAGTATTTTGAAGAAAATGAATATTTCATTCATCTGTCCAGTCAGCAGGGGCTATATAAATACGCTGACTGCATTTCTGCAGAGGGGTAAGACCCTTCCCCACGTGCCTCAAATGAATGTCCTGTATATGATACTAAACTACCTGATGGTAAGGCTGCAAAAATGCAGGAGCTTTGGGGAATGTGGAGTACTCCTTCATTTTCATTATTCCCTTGTCAACTCTGATCTGGAGTGGTAGTGTCTGATAGGGTCCCATGTACAGGTTAATAGAACTGTTCGACCAC
This sequence comes from Sepioteuthis lessoniana, assembly GCA_963585895.1. NCBI lineage: Eukaryota > Metazoa > Mollusca > Cephalopoda > Myopsida > Loliginidae > Sepioteuthis > Sepioteuthis lessoniana. The sequence continues at coordinate 14,600,314 of OY757940.1, read as the reverse complement.
TTAACTGCATGCAAACAAATCACTGATGTTAAATTAAATTTTTACATAGCAATACTTTAGAACATTAAACTGTGTGCAACTAAAACTATTTGCTAAAAAAATATTTGAAACCTCTTCACTATCTGCAAGAAAATGATTAATATTAAGTTGAATTATTAGTGTTAGATAGCAATACTTGAAACCATTTAAATGTGTGAATATATGATTAATATCAAATTGAATTAATAGTGTTAGATAGCAATACTAGTAACCATTTAAATGAATGCAAACGAATGATTAATATTAAATTGAATTAATAGTGTTAGATAGCAATACTTGTAACCATTTAACTATACTAACAAAAGAGCTCTAGCTTATTTAAAATTTTAACTACAAACCATTTGATTATAAATTATATATTTTATATATGTATAAACAGGATTTGGCATCAAATAACTTACAAGGGTTGATATGCCATTAAAAAAAAACAATTTCATTCATTCATTTCTTTCTTGGTAAATGCAGCTTCAGTCTCGGTACTTTTTAAACATGCACTGTATATTACTTGTTACTAAGTGTAACTAACCCAGTAAGTTGGAGCTATAGAATATACTGACTGCATCTCTGAAGGAGGAGGGGATAAGACACCCTCCCCCCAATGAGTATCTTGGACATGACACTAAACAATATGATGGTGAGGCTCCAGTAATGCTGGAGCTTTGGGAAATGTGGAGTACCCTTTCATTGCCATTGTTCCCAGGTCCACTCTGGCCTGGTGTGGTAGTACCTGATAGTGTTCTGTCCATGGGTCGAATAGAACTTAGATATTTAAACTGAATGCAAACATGACTTATGCTTAATTCAATTGTTAGAAATAGAACTATTTGATCATTTAATTGTGTGTAAACAAATGACTGATGTTTAATTGAATTGTTAGTGATACATAACAATACTTAGAATCATTTAAAATATTATCAAGAAAATGTGTTTATAGATCATATATATATTTAATATATTTATGTATAAAAAGGATTTGGCATTAAATAACCTACAATGGTTGATATGCCATAAAACCCAACCAAACCAAGTGTAAAAATAGTAAAATACTTAGTAATGACTGTTATTGTTGATATGATTATTATTTGATATTTCTTGTTGATAATTTCGATTCTTGTCTTTTTGTAGAGCACTTTCCCGTTTTGGTGGTCTCCCTCGTCTCAGTTACCTTGATCTCTCCGGATGCCTCAACATTAGCGGCCATGGTATTCAGCAGCTTGTGGAGAGTTGTCCAAAGCTTGAACATGAATTTCTCTTCTACTGTGATAACATCGATAACGATCCTTATGAGTGTACAGCTAGTGGCTGCCAAAATCTTCAGTGTACTACTCGGGTTTGCTGCCGGTCAGGAGAGTAAACACTGGACCACACCCTGCAAAACGTAGACCATTGTTTTGTTTTTTGTTTTTTTTTTTTTGTTTTTTTTTTCTTGTTGTTGTTTGGGTTTGTTTGGGTTTTTTTTTTTATTTTGAAGTTAAGATATTACTTAAACAAAATGATTAATAAAAGGCATTGTCAATTATCTTGATGATATCAGGTTTAAAATACGCTAAATTTTTAAGAGGATCTGCTGCTGGCTTGTGTTTGAAAGAAGATTGACAAAGTCTATTAAGATTAGCTTTATTTGACTAGGAAGGCAAATTGGAAGGAGAAATTGAGCATTCAGAAGATTGTCTCACAACAGTTGTCCTAGTATGTATTTATCCAACTCCTCCACCATAACTCGAATGTGACTCAAGGTCAGTTTTTAAGCAGTTCTTAACTGGTTTGAATTCAAAGTTTTCTTTCTCATTGACCGGTAGTCATACCAAGGTTAAAGGACCAAAGTCGGTCTTACTATTGTTTCTTTTGTTGGGAATATCTGTCTGACCTTGAAAATCAGCATTTGAAATCTAGATTTTTAACTGCAACCGTGGAAATCTAATCTTATTCAGCATCTATTTTTATATTTATATTTTGTCTGTGACACATGAGGCTGATAACTTCTATAAAAAAAAAACAATAAAATTGATGTAATTATGTTTTGCCTGTAACACTTAAACAAAATAAACTTCTGCCATAATAAAATGCCACAATTATCACTATCTGAAATACTTAAGGAAGATAACTATTAACGGCTAATTATAGAGTAGTTTCCCTTGTGTGATTATTTATTTGCAAATGTGTAAAGGCTGACCCAGTCGCTCATTGGGTTTTTCCAATTAAACATATTACAAAAAAAATTGTTAAATTGTTCATATATTTATACATTTGATTTTTTTAAATTTTGTTTTCGGTTGGTTGGGTGATTTTATGCCATGTCAACCCTTATTGGATTATTTGAAGCTACACTTCATCTTTTACAAGCAGTTTTATGGTTTCAAGTAACTATTTTTTAATAAAAATGACATGTACACTAATACTAATGATTCTATGTAGTCCAGTCAGTTGGGGCCATAGAATGCACCAACTGAGTTTCTGCAGAGGGGTAAAACCCTCCCCAAAACAAGTGACCTGATTATGACATTAAACTATCTGATGGTGAGGCTCTAGTAATGCTGGAGCTTTGGGGAATGCAGAGTACTCCTTCATTGCCATCATTCCCAGGTCCTCACTGTCCTGAGGTGGTAGCACCTGATAGGATCTTATTTATGGATTAAATAGAACTTTTTGACTTTTAAATTGAATGCAAACAAATGACTTATGCTAAAATGAATTGTTTGAAAATAGAACTGTCTGATCATTTAACTGTGCATAAACAAATCACTGATGTTTAATTGAATTTTAAGTGATACATCGCAATACTTGGAACCAATTGACTGTTTGCAAAAGTATGAGCTTCAACTCATTTAAAATCTTTATTAACAAAATGCATTTACAAATCATATATATTTAATATTTATGTATAAAGAGGATTTACAATGGTTGATATGCCATAAAACTCCAACCAAACCGAATCATGTATATTTAATATATATGTATAAAGAGGATTTGGCATTAAATAACCTACAATGGTTGGTATGCCATAAAACCCAACCAAACCAAATCATATATATTTAATATATATGTATAAAGAGGATTTAGCATTAAATAACCTACAATGGTTGATATGCCATAAAACCCAACCAAACCAAATCTTTCATATTTAATATATATGTATAAAGAGGATTTAGCATTGAATAACCTAAAATGGTTGATATGCCATAAAATCCAACCAAACCAAATCATATACTTGATATATATATGTATAAAGAGTATTTGGCCTTAAGTAACCTACAAGAGTTGATATGCCATAAAGCCCTATCAAACCGAATCATGTATATTTGATATATATGCATAAAGAGTATTTGGCATTAAGTAACCTACAAGAGTTGATTGGCCATAAAATCCAACTAAGCTAAAACCACATCTTTGCGTATAAATTATTAGTCTAAGATAGGAATAGTTGATATCATATAACTGTGCAAACAAAATGTTATTTTTTTGTCAAATGCAGTTTAAAAAGATGAAACGATTGCAATAGAACATTGAAAATATTGTTATGATTGAAATTAAACATTTACAAATGAATCAAATTTTGGCTTTCATCATCATCATATCGTGCCGCTAGCACGGATATCCCTGACCCTCTCTCACTACTTCTCCCTATCATTCATCGCCATCTGGGAGGTCTTCAGATCTACATCCCGTATCCTCACATAGCTGCTGTATTTATGTTCAAGCTGGTCGTCCTGCTTTTGCTCGGCCACATGTGGAGGTCCATAGGAGTACATCACTTATGAGCTCGTCCTTGCTTCTCCAGCAGTGTCCTGCATACCTGGTTCGTCTAACTTGGATAGTTTTCATGATGAGAGGCAGGTGGCCGTATAGTTGGTGCCTTGTGGGGTGTTGCTGCCAGGACTTGTTCAATATTGCTCAAATAACCCATAAGCAGTTGATATGCAATGCTATTCCATTCTTGGTTTCATTGTTAGTGCAGTGCTTATAAAACCAGCATAATTTTTTCTTTTTGAGGCTCAAGAAAAATCTGTACAGTTAATCGAAATTAATCTCGTACTACAAGCTCAAGTGGAATCGCTTTACCTCTGAACTTGTTGTCAGGCGTCTATTCTCTGATTTCATTTTTATTTCATTTCTCTATGAGGTAAATTTTTTTTTTGGTGGGGGGGGGCTATTAGAATCTACAATAATTGTTTTTATGAAGTTCTTAACAAGACTGAGTTTGACATAAAGTGTTGGAAAGAGGACTGTTAAATGCTTTACCATGTAATATATTGCCCAGTCGGCTGTAGGGGCTGTAGAATATACCAACTGCACCTCTGCTGAGGGGTAAGTTCGTTGGTTGGGTTTTGTGGCATATCAACCTTTGTAGGTTATTTAATACCAAGTCCATTTTTATGCAAATAGTCAGTTCTATTTTAAACAATTCAGTTTAGCATGAGTACAGTTTAATTGTCAAAAACATTTCTATTTCAAGCTATTCGATTTAGTCAAACAGTTCTAATTCAGCTTAGTATAAGTACAGATTTTGTTTACACACAGTTAAATGTCAAAACAGTTCTATATTAAACAATTCAGTTTAGTATAGAGTTTCGATGCCAAAAACAGTTCTATTTCAAACAATTCAGTTTAGCATAAGTATGCAGTTAAGGCCCACTCTATGGGTTAAATAGAACTATCAGGTGCTACCATTTTGGGCCAGTGCGGACCTGGTAGCAATGGCAATGATGAGGTGCTTCGCATTCCCCAGAGCTCCAAAATCACTGGAACCTCACCAACAGATTGTTTTGTGTCATATCCAGGACACTCATTGGAAGGGTCTTACCCATCTGCAGAGGTGCAGTCGGTGTATTCTACAGCCCCAGCCAACTGGGCAAAGAGGGGGTAAGACCCCCCCCCAATGAGTGAAATAGAACTATTTGTATAAAAATGGATTTGGCATTAAATAACCTACAAAGGTTGATATGCCATAAAACCCAAACAAACAACCCAACCATCTTGCACTTGTGCAAGAATTACACCATACAAACTTTTTCAATGAAGTACACTTAATTTCAAAGATTTATAACCAGTTTAAAACTTCACCAAACTAAATGATAGAATAATTGATGTCATTAGTTATCAATAAAAAAAGTTAATATAATTAATCACCCTAATTATTTTACACTTATGAATTCTTCAGTCTCTGTGAGCACATATTAAGGTGCAATAATACAAATAAGTGTGAATTTGCCTGTATTGCAGTTTGTGAGCATAGGTTGCATATATATGGATGTGTGTGTGTGTAGTGATTTCAAAATATTAGTGAAACAAATTTGGGAGGTCGGCAGTTTTTAATTGCTAATAAAATAGGAAAAGAAAGATTTCTCAATAGAGATGAAAAGATTAGTTTGTTTTTTTTAATGTCCATAATTGGAGGCCAAATCTTTCCAAGGATTAAAAAAAAACAATTAGAATTAGGAAAATGAAGAAAAATAATTGTCAAATTATTGATGATAATGATTAACAGGGTTTCGTCTTTTTTTTTTCTTTCTATTTATCTATTTTTTTTTTTTTTTTAAGCAACTCAAATTCAGATGATAAAGAACAATAAAAACGATTGAGTTTTATTTTTTTTAAAATTAAGATGTACATTTGATGAAACCTTGGCCTAAAACATTTCTAAGCACGTATTCAGAATTGACTCATTTGATTTAGTTTAAAACGTATTTTTTGCCTCTGTAGTAAAAACTTCGTCCAAAAATTTAAAAATGAAAAAAAAATACATCCTGCCTGCAGAGCTTACAGTACACTCACTGTATCTCCCACAGAGGAATAACTCCCACCCCAAAAGGAGGTAACCTGGGTTTGAGCTTAAACTATATCTGATGGAGAGGCTCCAGTTCTGGAGATCTGTGGAGTGTGGAATCCACCCCCTTCATTGCCATTATTCCTATGACCACTCTTCTATCAAAATCAGAAAACGATTTAACTCTTAATAGTCTAACGATTAAACTCCACCAGCCATACGAAAAATGTGATATTCAGCGGGATTCCAAGCTATATAGAATTCCAGGAAAGCTATAAATCTGCACATGGCATGATGATCCCCTACAAAAACTCCTAAATACAAATCCTAGATTACTGGGGCTGTAGAATACACCAACTGGATATCCACAGGGGTAAGGACCTCCTTCACCTATTGAGTGTCCTGTTTATGACATTAAACAATCTAATAGCAAGGCTCCAGCCTTGGAGATTTTGGGAATGTGGAGTAACCCTCTATTTTCATTGCTCTCAGGTCCACTCTGATCTGGAGAGGTAGCACCTGATTGGGTCCTATCTATGGGTCAAATAGGACAAACTGTGTGCAAACAAATGACTGATGTTAAATTGTGACTGTTACATTGCAATACTTGAAACCATTTAGCTGTATGCAAAAAAGAGCTCAGGCTCATTTAAGAATGTTATCTACAAAATGTATTTAGAAATCATGTATGTTTAATATATGTATAGAGGATTTGGTATTAGATAACCTATAATGGTTGATATGCCATAAAACCCAACCAAACCAAATCATATATATTCAATATATAAGTATAAAGAGGATTTGGCATTAAATAACCTACAATGGTTGATATGCCATAAAACCTAACCAAACCAAATCATATATATTTAATATATGTGTATAAAGAGGATTTGGCATTAAATAACCTACAATGGTTGATATGCCATAAAACGCAACCAAACCAAATCATATATATTTAATATATATCTATAAAGAGGATTTGGCATTAAATAACCTAAAATGGTTGATATGCCATAAAACCCAACCAAACAAAATCATATATATTTGATATATATGTATCAAGAGGATTTGGTATTAGATAACTTATAATGGTTGATATGCCATAAAACTAAACCAAAATACGATATACTGACCTAAAATCAGCCAAATACTGACCATGAAATAACAACCATGGAACAAAAATACCCACTACAAATTTTACCAAAGATAACCCATTTAAAAAAAAAAGCCAGATCCCAGTAAAAAGGGACCACCCTGACTCTATTACTCATAGGCCACACTAAATTAACTCATTCCTTCATACTGAAACAGGAACCGCCACCAAAATGTTTGTGTTGAGCCCCATACACAGTGAATCACATCTTGAATGTCAAAATCATTCTCACACAAAAGATTTCTACAACCTAAAATGGCATAAAAGAACTTGGAAACAACAGATCCTAATAACATAATGAACTTTATAAAAAAAAAAAAAGACTTGACATCCAGCAAAGGATATGGATCCAGAGACTGAAACCTCATCTACAACTATATACACCCTTGGATATCGAAACTCTCAGCAGAAATGCCAACTTCTGCAGATAACTACCAAACCCTTAAACCTATACTCAGTCACGAACAGAAGTAAAACCTAAAATGATGTACTAATACCTACACAAATAACAGCCATACTCCACTAAATAGGAGTAAAGCAAAAACGTCTTTGGCATGAAATAACCTTAACATTGATGTTGTAAAATCCAACCAACCAACTGGGTCCTCTTTGTCCAGGAGTGACAGTAACTGTTTGGGTCTCATCAGGGTCAAATAAATTACTTTAAAAATCATTCATATTCGATCAGATTGTTTGCAAGAAAAAAAAATACCCCCAAGAAACTACCACACAAGATATGTAAATATGAACATACAGTGAGCATGATTCCCTAACCTCTAGGCATAAAATAACCCTAGACAAACTGACATAAACATTAAAATTATTTTTTAAGAAATGAATTAAAAAATAAATAGATATTGTAGTACTACTACTAGTTGTTAATGCGATTAACACCAAGGCCAACCATCCAGTCGGCTGGGGCTATAGAATACACCGACTGCATCTTTGCATGAGTGTCCTGGATAGAACATTAAACCATCTAATGATGAGGCTGATGGTAATGCTGGAGTTTTGAGGAATGTGGAGTACCCCATCTTTGACATCACTCCCAGGTCTACTCTGGCCCTTAGTGGTTGCACCTGATAAGGTGCTCTCTAATGGGTTAAATAGAACTGTTTGACATTTAAACTGAGTGCAAACAAATGACATGCTAAATTGAATTGCTTGAAATAGAACTGTTTGATCATTTAACTGTGTGTAAACATTTGTTTAATGGAATTGTTGGTAATACATATCCATACTTGGAATTATTGAACTTTGTTGACTTATAAATCGTATATATCTAATATATATGTATAAAGAGGATTTAGCATTAAATAACTTACAATGGTTGATATGCCATAAAACCCAACCCAACCAAATCATAGACATTTAATATATATGTATAAAGAGGATTTGGCATTAAATAACCTACAATGGTTGATATGCCATAAAACCCAACCAGACCAAATCATTTGTATTTAATATATATGTATCAAGAGGATTTGGCATTAAATAACCTATAATGGTTGATATGCCATAAAAACCAAATCAAGGGAAACTGAGAAACAAAATAAATGACTAATTCAAAAGATTTTAAGTGAGTGCAAAAAAAGGATGTGATATTGTCTCTCACTGAGAGCTTATCCATTATTTTCAGTGCTGTTTATTCCTGTCATACTGGGTATTTTTCAAATTAAAAAAAATGGTCGAACTTGAAAAACAAAACATAAAAAAATACTTGTTAAAATTATGTCTCTTATATATATATATATATATATATATATATATATATATATAAAGCAGTTTATTCTGTCAGTAAATTTTGTTATATTTTTTTTCTTACTGGCCCAGTTATTTACAGTGAATGGATAAATGTTGACCAATCAGAATCAAGCAGAGGTGTATAGATTAAAAAGATATAAGCGGTTAATGAAATTCAAACTTGGGTACCTCAGGTGGTGTAATGGTTAGCAAGCTTGACTAGTAAACCTTCCTGAGTGAGTTCAAGTATCCCTTTCATATGGCCTTGTGCCACATCTAAGCAAAAAGCTTAGTAAATTACAAGGGCACTTTGGGTTGTGCATTGGTTAGCAAGCACCAGTGAGTTCAAGTTTCAATAAGTTCCCCTTTCATATGGCCTTGTGCCACATCTAAGCAAAAAGCTTAGTAAATTACTTATGAAATTCAAGCACAGAGTAAAAATATTAACCTTATCAATCTTTTCTCCTTTTGTAACATGTTAGACGTTGGTACAAGTAATTCGGATCTCCTGCTACAACTGATCAGCAGGTGTCTGGCTCTAGAAGTACATATAGACTACAACTTGACTATAGACTCGCCATACTAATCTTTGGTAGCTGAAACTAATGATACCAGTATTCCTGTACCAGTTTTACAGAAGTTTCAATACAGATGCTTCTATTAAAACCTGTTCTTAAAAGAAGCAAGATGGAAGAAACATCTAAAGATTTAAAGAATGTCGTTTATTGAGCTGTGTTTTGTTAAACTATTGTTTTATATGGACTGAATGTAGAAAATGAAGAAAATAAAAACTTAATTTCTTTTTTTTATGCTGAAGATAATACCAGACATGTCTTTCTATAGTTTATGAGATTATGTGACGATATTTCAAATACTGGATAGTGAGGTTGCGAGCACAAAAAAAAATGTTTGCAAACAAGCCAAAGGTATCAATGTAACGAACCTGTTGCGAAGTGATCCAACTACATGTAGAGTTGCCCAATCAGCTGGGGCTGCAGAATACATTGGCTGCTTCTTTGCAGAGGAGTAAGACCGCCCCCCCCAACGAATGTCCTAGATATGACACTAAACAAGCTGATAGTGAAGTTCTTGTCATGATGGAGCTTTGGGGAATGCAGAGTACCCCTTCATTGCCATCGTTCCCAGGTCCACTCTGGCCCAGAGTAGTAACACCTGATGGGGTCCTATCTATGGGTAAAATAAAACTAAACTGCATACTTATACTAAACTGAATTGTTTGAAATGGAATTGTTTTTGTAGGCTAAACAAGATTGCTTGAAATAGAACCGTTTTTGATATCGAAACTATACTTATGCTAAACTGAATTGTTTGAAATGGAATTGTTTGACTAAACTGAATAGCTGGAAATAGAAATGTTTTTGACTATTAAACTGTATTTATGTTAAATGGAATTTTAACCAACAAAGGTTGATATGCTATAAAACCCAAATAAACACATGTAGGGTCTGGTACAAAACCTTGTTAGGCACAGCAAATTTATTAGTTATTAATAATAATGTTTGAAAAGGGTTTGTTAAAAACAGAAGTAAATAAATGTTATATGTATGCAGTTGACTCTATTGTAGAAATGCATTGAAAATCAGGAAAAAAAAGGGATTGTCACTGGTCAGGAATTAAACACTACTGATCATTATCAAGGTATACCAACAGCAAAAATTCCTTTGACTCTTTCTCATTATCCATCCCTATCTTTGTCAGTCCTCTAGACGGCACCCAGTGTCTGCACAGAGCTGATGTAAGTTTTTTCTGGTCAGCTGACACTGGTGTGCCCATGTGTAGGAGTCCATTGATGAATGTCGCTTATGAGGTTTGTCCTTACTTCAGGAACAATGACTTGTATGTCTTGCTCATCTTACTTGAAAGGTTTGCAAGATGGGAGGTAGGTGGCCGTACCACCACTGTTTTGTTGGATGCTGCTCCCAGGATTGTTGAATAAAGCATCTTTATGTACTTTTCATCTAGCTTTTTCTCCAATTTATTTGTTATAGTGTAAGTGGTGCAGCCATACAGTTGTACTGATACAGCTACATCTTGGAAGAATTCATGTTTTATTTTATCAAAGAGATCAGGTTTCCATATAGTTGATAGCCTATTAATAACAATCCATACTTTACCCATGCTTATATTGACATTGCTTTCAGTAGATGAAATATTGCTACCAAGGTATATGAACTGGTCAACTTGAACTATTATATCTATAATGTATTAAGAATTTTTTGTTGCATCTAACATCTAGTTTAAATTTTTCTCCTATAAACCAGAAGTTCTTGTGATGTCAGCTCGTCGTTAAAATGGTAATTTCTGTATTCCTAAAATATTCTATTCAATATTTCTGTCAGTCAAAATGTTATATAATTAAGGAACGATTTTTTATATTAATCATTTTTCATTAATTATATTTTATCATTCAGTTTGGTAAGGCTTTGAACTATTCGAGTCTCTTAGTCCAGGTGCATAGTCATTTGGTGCAGTTTTATGTTCGTGCGCAAAGAATATAACAATCACCATTTGTCATAATAAACCCCAAGACAGGAAATGGAGCCGGAGTGTGGAGGATGTCATGCCCAGAAGTGATGGTCCTGAGAATTTGAGGATTTTAAAAAGACGTCAGTTGGGTATTTGACCATTGAAAGATGTAGTTTTCTACCTTTGAGGCATGAGGTTCAGTTTTTCGGATCTCGACCAGCAGAGATGAATTGAGATCTTAAACATCACAAGATTCGCCACACGTTGAGGTAGGGTTAGCTTAGTATCGTTAGCATAGATTTTTAAGAATTGTGTCTCTCTCCTCGTGTGGCCATGGACCGAAGCCAGGAATTAATAAACCCGTTTATATCCGAAACGACAGTCCGCCTGTATTTGTGTACAGTATTTGTATTATTATTATTATTATTGCCAACCCCAAATTATGCGACAAAAATAAGATGTTCTTCAAATGTATATAAGTAAACATTAATATAAATGAATATGTATATTTTGTTACTATGGCAATAGGATGTATACACTCAGAATTATAAGGTACAGATCAAGGGTAAAGTGGAGCAATACAGGGAATGGAGTAGTGCCCTCCCCTACTCCTTGGTGTAGAAGCTTTTGAAAAGGGAGCCATCATGTCACCCTTGACTATGGTCTACAACTTGTGGTATTTTAATCAAGATAGTGATATCTCCTCATTAGAATCCGAGCTTCTGAAAGTAGTTGATCAGTTCATATACCTTTGGTTTGGTTTGTTTTTTTTTGTTTAATGGCATATGAACTCTTTGTAGGTTATTTAATGCCAAAGCCATTCTCCTAGAAGAACAGTAGTGGTACTATTTAACCCATAGCTGGGAGGATAAGGGGGTTCATACCTTTCCCAAGGGTATTTGCCCAAAAGTGAACGTAATAGCGCGACTGGAGTACAGACTCGCGTACTACGATTCCACAGTCCATCACTTTAACCATTACACCACGAGGACACCCCCTCATATACCTTCGACTCCTTGTGGCATTGTGGCTAATGTGCTAAACTGCAACATTGTAGTCAGCAGGTTCAAACTCCAGTTACACCATGGGTTCACTTTTGCACTAGTGTTGCATACTGGAACAAACAACAATATAATCTGCTTTTTTTCTTGATTTTCTTTTATTACCCAAAATGTACATATCACATTTACCCAACCCCTCCGCTCAGGCAGGATATGACACAAGGTCAATTTTAAGCAGAGTTTAACAGGTTTAGAATTCAGAGTTTTCCTTCTCCTAGACTAGTTGCCTCACCAAGGTTGAAGAACCTATTCTGCCCTGCTATTTACCCATAGCTGGAGGGAGAATAATCAAATTCATACCTTTCCCACGGGTATTAGTGCTATGTGAAATGCAATCAGTCTTGTCCAGGATTTGAACTTGTGTCGCCATGTTCATTTCCTATGACGATAACAATTATACCATGGGCATCTTTTATTATCCAAAATGTACATATGGCTAGTAAAACAGTGAGTCAGAGATGGCGTAAATGCACAAATACACACAGGGGCGATGGTGCTGTTTTTCTGTGAAACCTCTTTGCCTTTCTGCTTCATTCTGCCTAGGTTGAAATTCTTTCCTGGTTTATATAATTTTCCAGACTCCCATACAGTCCTTGTGGTCACATGTCCCGCCTACAAGTTGCATATGGACATGCTTCCTGTCTAGCATGCCATCCACGCAACTTACGTGGCACTTCTAATGAGGAATACCTGCATCCTGTTTACTATAGGAAACAGTTGCACATCCTGTTATGCCACCCACGCAACGTACGCAGCATTTCCACTGGGACATCGTCCTGTTTACTTTAGGAAATAGGTGTGCATCCTTTTATACCACCCACGCAACTTATGTACCATGTCATAGGAATCTCTCTGTCACTATCCATCACTCTTAGAAAAGGCATGAACTCCCTTGTCTTCCCAAGCTATGAGTTAAATAATGCTATTTATGTTTTTCTACAAGGATGACTTTAGCATGAAATAACCCATGAAGGTTGATATGCCATTAAACAAAGAAGCCAAACCATATACCTGTCAGTTCTATTCTATGGTTACATCGCTGGGACTTTAAAAAGGAAAAAAAAAAACAGGTAGATGATACTACACAAGTTTTGAAGCAGCACCCCCACAAAACAGCAGCCTCTTACCTCCCATCTCCCAAACCAAGTAAAACATGCAAGGTAGGCTGAGCACTGCCGGAGAAAGTAAGGATAAACTCATAAGCAAGGTTCTCCCAAGGACTACTACACATGGACACACAAGAGTTTGATGACGAACAAAAGACTCGCATTCATCAGTTCTTTGCAGACACTGGATGCCGTCTAGAGAACCTACCAAGTGCAATGTTCAGTAGGAAAGGATGGTGAGAGAGAGAGTCAAAGGAATCCATGTTGTCAGTACATATTATTGATGTGCGTTCAAATTTTGGACCAGACTGTTAGCACTTATATTTTTTCCAAAAAACGTACCAGAAAATCACCCTGCATCTTAAAAGGGTCAAGGGTCAGCTTTGGGTTACTTACTAGTTGAGTTCTAGTGTTCCTGTGACCCTTAAATTAAACAGCAAATGTTAACAAGGTGATGATCACTTCTACACTAACAATAGCAACTCTTTTTTAAGGTCATAATTTATAACAATCGTACTTGCCGGTACTTCATAACATCAGCCAGAAAATTAAATGATTATCCTTGAGACTGGGGTTCAGTCCCTGGTCAAGTCATATCAAAGACTAAAAAAATGGAACTTGATGCCGCCTTGCTTAGCACTCTGCACCATAAGGTATGGATCACGGGTAAAGTGGAGCAATACAGGGAATGGAGTAACGCCCTCTCCTACATCTCGGTTTGGCAGCTATTGAAAAGGAAACCTTCAGGTCACCCTCGACTAGGGTCGCCAACTTTACTTATTTATTCATGTCTCTAAACAAACCTTTTAAGGATTTTAGATATAAAATATTGGGATAAGAATCTGGATACGTATTAGACTTTAAAAATCACTTGATAGTGGGGAGAGCTACTAATATCTGGTGAAAAACCTTCACCTGACATTACTTGTTTAAACTAGTTTATTTTTTAACGCTTGCCCAAGTTGAAGTGCGTCTTATACGCGTAATTTGTCTCTGCCTCCCACCAGACAGGATTTGACACAAGGTCAATGACCCGAAAGTCGATTATAGTGGGGGTTTAGGAGAGGAGAAGGTCGGACCCAAGCTGAAGCTCGAGCCCTGTCAGACTATGCTGGTTATCGGCCAACTTAGTGCAATGTGGATCTGATGAGCCTAGCCTAACATGGACCCAAATCTGGGTCCAGGCACGTATGCCTGATTATAGCTTAAACTGGACAGCAAGGTCCAGTGCTATACAAGGGTGACAAAAGTGTCAATGATGCAGCTCGCCCACCCGAAGGTGGCCCAACTGAAGCCGAGTGCTTTACGGCCTCAAGTCTGTTTTTGTTGGACAGTGTCCACTTGGGTCAAAGCTAACAGCAAATTAATACCGTCGGTCTCGTACCCGAAATGCGTCTTATACGCCCTCATATACTATAGGTATCTATCTCTTTTTCTCTCCAGCTATGGGAAAATTGTAAGGTAGTCTGAGCTCTCTAGCTTCGCTTAAGCAAGGTCTAGCAGTATGACAGACACGAGATTCTAATTTTAAGAAATGTTTGGAGATTCTGTGGCACAATTGTATAACATTCTTCTGTTATCAGTTCATTCACCTCAAGTTCATTCAAATATTATTTATTAATATTACTTACTCCTGTATGTAAACAAATAAGATGTTAGTGTGCCATTATGGCTGACAGAATGCTGAGAGATCAATAGAAATAACTGTAATCAGCAGTTAATAGGCCTGGGGTTATCTCTCTGGACAAAGATTATTGTTAATCCTTAATTAAAAGTTACTTGGATACCAGTGTCCCACTTGGACTAGAAATTGCTTTATTTTCCCAGTTACTGGATTTAAACAGTATTTTTCTGACAGGAATCGTACTAAAATATACCATCTCTGAAGTATTATATACACAACATGTAAAAAAATTCAGAAATCGGGTCATTATTGTCAGATGGGTTGAAATGTAAAAATTTTATGTCAATATTATAAATGCTGTCAAATTTTGTTTAAAAGTTGTTTTTTGCATTTAATTTATTCATTTATCTTTGTAGGTGGATCTTCAACTGTTTTTTCTTTATCTGGATTTTTTTTTTTTTTTTTTGGGCGGAGTTTGGTGTAGTGGAATGAGGGTTTGACTGAACCCTATTCTCTTTATTTCTTTTGATTTGAGTCATCACCTCAGCAACCAATACAACAGCCTGCCTGCATACTCCTTCCCTAAGAACACAATCAACCACACACACACACACACACACACACACACATACCTGCTTTTTAGAAGCAAGACCAATGGGAAAACCTTGGTCTGAGAAAATGGTCTGAAAGACGAAGAAGGAATAAACAGACCAGTTTCGCTTCCTTGATTTTTTTTTTCCTGCTTTGCTCTCTTGCAATAAAAGAATGTTGGTTTAATGTGGATACTTGGTTGTTTTTATTCATTTTATTTTATTTTTGTACATAAACCGGGCCATTGGCCTAATGAGTAGAGTGTTCGCCAATGGTCAAGGAGACTGGGGTTCAATCCTAGGTCGAGTCATGCCAAAGTCTCAAAAAATGGTAGTTGATGCTGCCTACCTTAGCACTCAGCACTATAAGGTACGGATCAAGGGTAAAGTGGAGCAATCCTGGGAATGGAGTAGCGCCCTCCCCTACACTTCGGTGTAGGAGCTACTGAAAAGGGAACCTTTGTGTCACCCTCGACTAAGGTCGCCAACTTTACTTACTTTTTACTTACATAAATGATAAATTTTCATGGTATATCAGGTTTTTTAAAGTTATTTTATGCCTAGAGGTTAGGGAATCACGTTCATTGAACATTCATATTTACATATTTTGTAGTTTTTTATTAAGATGTTTTTGCATACAGTCGTATCAAATACGAATAATTTTTAAACAAATCTATGGGATCCTAACAGGTACTACCAATCCGGGTTAGAGTGGACCTGGGAGTAATGATAATAAAAGGGTACTTCACGCTTCCCAGATCATCAGAAAAGGAGCCTCACCACCAGATGCTGTTTAGTGTCATACCTAGGTCACCCAATTTTGGGGGGATGAGGAGGGTCTTACCCCTCTGCTGGGGGATACAGTGCATTCTAAAGACGGCTAAGTATAAATCAAAAGAGATAGTTTTCATCAATAAAGAAGCCTGTATGTGTTTGGGTCTCTATCCCTACCTCCGATGGAGCTGACCCGTGGTCGGTACAGCTTCAACTAAACCTGATGGCTGATATTTCTCCTTTGGGAACAATCGTAATGTCGTCGTGGTGGTGTTTAAGAGACATCGGCTTGCCCACGAAGCTGAGCAAGCTGAAACGAATGCTTACCATTCTGAAAGAGATTGTGTAAATCAGAATCTGAACGGGGTTAGATTAGCAACCACTCACTCGATTTTTGATTAGGATACAGACACTGATGGAATCCAACCCGTTCTTTGAATTTCATTAATCTCCACAACTGCTTGTTTGCTGAAATCAGGGGTTCTCAATTTTTTATTCATTCAGGTATTTTTTTCAAGTTGGGAAAATAACTAAAATTAATAATGTCACTTGCTTAACTATATAGCATGTGGCACCCAAAGATCAACCTTTGCACATAAATCGGGCCATCAAACTTGGTCTACTGCTAAACTGTGATTGTATGAGAATCTGTTATTTGTGAGACCTGTCGTAATTTATTAAGCTTTTTGCTTAAATGTCGTACAAGGTCGTATGAATGGGGCACTCCGTGAGAATCGAACTCATTAGTGAAGGTTTGCTGGTCTTAGCTTGCTAACCAATACACTAGTGAAACCTGAAGAAAAAAAACAGTCGTAATTAGTTAGAGTGTTCGCCAATGACCCGGGAGACCTGGGTTCAATCCCAGGTCGAGTCATACCAAAGACTCAAAAATAGTATTTGGTGCTACCTTGCTTAATACTCAGCATTATAAGGTAAGGATCAAAGTAAAGTGGAGCAATCCAGGGAAAGGAGTAGCGCCCTCCCCTATACCTTGGTGTAGTAGCTATCGAAAAGAGAGCCTTCGAGTCACCCTCGACTACGGTCGCCAACTAACTGTATATTGTAATTTATTAAGCTTTTTGCTTAGATGTAGCAAAAGGCAGTATGAATGTGGCATCCAATGAGAAACGAACTCATTCGTAGAGGTTTGTTAGCTTGTTAACTATTACACTAGTGAGACATGTGGAGAGTAAACGTGGTTCTAGAATTTTTTTATTCCTCCATTAGATATTGGCGATACCTTGTAAAAAGAAGTACTGCGAACAATAGAAAATTTAAAAAAAAAAAACAAAAACAAACAATACTTTAACAAAAAGTTTGAATCTTTATCATTAAGGGCTTTCGGGCTATTGTCTTCATCTTTATTATAATTTCCACAACGTTTCAGCCGATATATCCTCCGGCCTTCTTCAAGTGTTTGTCGAACTCAGGAACCTTCACGAAACTTCGAATTACGTCCTTTAGTGATTCCATGGGGGTCGCCCGTTCTGATTCCGTTAGCTATAACCGGGTACAAGTGTTAAGTATTCCTGTATTGTTACTCGCCTGCAGTCAGGATTGAGCATGCAACCTCTAGATGATTGTCTCCTTAGAAGCTTAGGGAACGAACGCCTATAACCATTACGCTACGTATCCTGCTAGGCACAATAAAGATGAAGACAATAGTCCGAAAACCCTTAATGATAAAAATCATCAAGCTTCGTCTCAGAAATTAGACAACTAAAAAGGTTGAATTTTAAAATAAATCATTTATATATTGGAAAATTATATTATATAATTATTACATTATCATTATTATTATATATATTATATTATTATACTATATTATATTATGATATATATTGGAAAATGTTGAATTATTTATTATTCTTCTGTGACACTTAAAGTTGTTTTTCACCTGAGTGCACATTGGTGCAATGATGCATATGTGTCTAGTGTGCATATAAGTAAAGTTGGCGGCAGTTGTCGAGGGCAACCCAAAGGTTCCCTTTTCATAAGATACTATACCGAGGTGTAGGGGAGGACGCTACTCTATTCCCTGGATTGCTCCACCATACCCTTGATCCGTACCTTATAATGCTGAGTGTGAAGCAAGGCGGCATCAAGTACTATTTTTCAGTTTTTAGTATGATTCGACCTGGGATTGAACCTCGGTCTCCTGGGCCATTGGTGAACACTCTACCCACTAGTCCAATTGAGCATATATGTATGTATATGCATCTCGATGCGGGAATGTCTCTATAAGTGTGTGTGAATATAGGCTGAGCATATATGTAGGTAGATGCGTATAGATGCGACTGTATCTGTATGAGTATGTGTGCATATAGAGAGAGGGATAAAGTATGTAAATGTGTGTGTGCCTGTATGGTTATGTGTGCCTGTTGGGAACGAATAAATAAATTTTAAAAAATTAAAATTAAATAAAAAAATTAAAAAAAAGAAAACTATTAAATTTGCAAAAATTCCCAGAGGTCCCTAAGAGGAAAAGGAGATGACGCATGCGTAAAAGAAAAAAGGCATTCCTCTTGACAAAGGGGACCAGGCATTCCTTCTCTTTCAGGCAGTGACCAGCGTTTTGATAACATCGTTGCTTTCTAGTGTCGGGGAACCACGCATACATCTTTGGGCGTAGCGTTGGTTAGCCCCTTTCACCCAGTAGCAGGTCTCTCTAGGTCAGCATTATGCTGAAATATTGAAGACCCACAACTGAACTATAAACTAACTCTTACCGGACTTTGACAAACTTAAAACAAACTAACCGTTATGGAAGCCCGAAATACCAAATGCGGACACATACATACATGAAAACGATTAACGTATATTTGACACCTTAAATGGGGGATTCAACCATTTCTATGTATTCAGGAAAAACTCCCTCATCCATGGAATGGTTGTTGAACCCAGTAAATAAAGGAAAGTATAAAAGAAACGTCTTCGTCTCTAATCTGTTTCTATCTTTTCTTTTGTATAATTCTTTTTGGGACTTTCTTGGGTAAGGTGTTACACCGACCAGACAACGTGGGGGTAAACTATATAACCAAAATATGGAGTCAGATATCTAGACGGCAACACAGCCCTGCCCATTGCCCCTGACCTTCAAGCCTCACACCCCACATGCCTATAGGTATAGTGTATATGTATGTATATAGTTATAGATACGTATGTGCCAGTATGAGTATGTGCGCATATAGGTAGAGCATATATGTGTTGGGATGAGGAAATATGACATCCTTATACTTTTGCCGAGTTGTGGGGGAGGAGGCCGGCGACCGACTATGGTAGCAAGCAAAAATCAGCGGACAATAGTAGTAAGCAGAATAATGGAAAGAAAGGCCGACTCTCCTCCCATCCTCTCTATCATTACAAGGTGATCTGGGCGTGGGAGGGCCTCACTCTCTATTAGCCATGTGTGTGTCGGCGGGGAGGTAGGCGTTCGACCATGATTGGTACCGAGGAAGGGAACGCCAAAAAATCAACACGTGGTGAATTTTCAAACTACGGAAATAAGTTATTTGCCATTCATTCGTCACCGGGTGAAGACGCATAAAGAGTTGCCATGTAGTCGAAAGGCGAAGACACACGAGCAGTTGCTTTTTGTTCGTTGAAAATGAAGACATGATTTGGGATATGGAAAAAACCCAAATTCCGAAATAATGCCGTGCAGAGAACCCTGAGAGAAAAGAAAGAACTTATCTTTTGTATGAACCTGTACTTCGCGGTATGGTAAGCCTCGTTAAACGGATACCCAAAGGAAAGACTTGTCCACGAAGAAAGAGACAATTATTAATCTTGGTCTTATCCGAAATAAAACGTGTATCCTTCTACCAACCTTTTATGGAAACCCAAAAACGAAAGAAAAAAAAAAGAAGAGAATAAACTCCACAAAACTCCAAGTAAGTGAACATACAATTTAAGTATATTCAACTTTATCCTGCTGCATTTCTACTGAAATGATAAACTTGTGATTTGGAGCTCGAGCTCTGCCATTAAATCCCATAGTCTGAAGGAAAGCGGACTGTGTCTACCGTTGTCGAACTACCTTCTTACCTTCCGCCATTAACAGATATTTTATGGTGGACACGCCCGAGGATAAAGATATTTTATGAGGGGCTTAGTCCAGGATACAGATATCTTAGGGAGGCCCTTCCGAGATACAGAAAGACTTTCTCGCGCCTGACTTTTACCTGAATTGTTTTGTTTTCTTTGTTTCTTTCTTTTATTCAATAAAAGAATATTGTTTTTAATCTTGTTAACCCAAACACGGCAGTTCAGAGTCCTTTTGTTATTGTGAAGAATTGTATTTGTCGAAGACCTTGTATTTGAGAGTGAAAGCTAGCCAGTTAGCTGTGTTGACTTGTAATAATTCACCTATAACTCGCCTAGTGGCTTTAGAATGTGGTTCAGCTAAGGAGTTGGTGATATCTGTGACATTAAATAGCGTTCGGCAAACCATAGCCAACGTCGGTGCCCTGCGTTAACTGGTGGACTTGCCGGGAACGAAAAGCATCCTCCAAGCCCGCTGGGCACATGGCGGCGTAACAGTGTGGAAATGTGAGTTTGTTTGTATGAGTATGTGTGCATATAGTTATAGCGTATATGTATGTAAATGTGTGTGTGTTTGTATGAGTATGTATGCATATAGGTATAGCGCATAAGTATGTATATGTGTATAGATGTGGTACTATAGCTTCACGACACCTAGTTGGCCGCTGGTCTCATGATTACTACATGTGTCGACTGGTCTTTCTCTGTTTTTTCCAAGCCCACGTTGCTTTCAAATCCAAGGAAAGAGAAGATGGATGAGGTCCAGTCGATGAAGGTTGGAATTCGTGTTGGAGAGAAGAAAAAGTTGCCAAGCAAATTTTAAAAAATGACGAAAATAAGACGTTTGTTATAAACAGTAACAAACGTTTATTTACACAGTTGTTTAGATAAGTTTTAGTCAAACACCGCAAACTGGGGGTGAAAGTAGTTGACTGGCGGAGTTTTAACTGCAATTAGGCAGTGTCAAAATGGCGAATGCAATGGCAACGGATTTGGTTCTTTAAGCGGCGAATTCCTGAACCAAATCCGTGTAGCAAAAGTCGTGTTTGCTGGTTGAGGACAGAAACGATGTAGTCACCCATGGATTTATGGTTCTGGTTGTTTCGGGGAGAAGCGTGAATGTTTCCAGAAAATGTTGCCCAGAGATGAAGTAGCTAGGTGTCGGAGCGTGATTTTGCATCGCAGTCGACATAGCCAATACTGGAGGCGACTAATAGTTGTTCCTGTGTGTGGCGTATTGAATTCATCTAATTCATATTCAACTGGGAACCCTTGGTCTAAGAGAATAGACGCAAGGGGTCCATAAATTAGACGGCTTTCCTCGTGGTGGTGTGATGCTGCTGCTGCTATTGAAGAACAGACAGTAAGACGTCTGTCCTGAACGAAGAAGTTCTGAAGAAGAGAGAGTTTGGCGGCTTTCCCCAATTTGGTGCTGCCCGGAAAGATGGTTCCGGTTGAATAGGATAAGTCATCCTGATTGGGTGAAAATATGCGTCGACCCTAACGGTCAAATTAATTAACGCGCCAAACAAAAATACGAAATTCTTTCTGCTACAAAACCAATTTGACCCATATATGTTAGCCTAACAGGTATTACTACTCAAGGTCAGAGTGGACCTGGGAGTAAAGGCAATGAAGGAGTACTTCCTGTTCGCAAGAATTACAGAACAGGAGCCTCACCATCAGATGCAGATGGGTTAAGCCCAATCGGTCATCAAACAACCAGCATTCTTTAGACTCAGGACAGAATTGTCTCGGCCAGCTATTAAAAACTAAAATTTCTCTTATTTCTAAAAAAATGAAAAAAAAATGACATCTTGAATGTACCCTTAATAAAAAAGTAACTATAAAGGAAATCACTCGAAGGAAAAAAAAAATTCAGACAATTTTCATAGAATAAAAAATGAACCAAAATTACAAATTCTTGAACAAGAAAACATCAGTAAAAATATATAAAACGAATCTTGTCTGGTTTTTAACAAAATGAGTTCAAAAGAAGACTTCTGCCTAAATATAGCTTAATCGCTATATATATATATATATATATATATATGTGTGTGTGTGTGTGTGTGTGTTTGCGTGTGTACGTACGTGTGTGTGGTGACTGGGATCGTTTGGTAGGTAGATGGATAAACATGAATACAAATAAATTTGGTCTTTTACCTCTCAGTTTCCTTGATTTTTGCTTGAGCGGAGAATCTTTCCCAGCATGCATTTTAATCGATAAAAATGGCGCCGCCTTAGATTACTTGCCAGTATGCACTTACCCCAGAAGCAACCCGAGCTAGAATGGAGGTTTTCCATCATACTGTCATATCTGTTCCATCTCCTTACCTATAAACTTATTTCCCTTCCAACTTTTTGCTATTTTATTAGTCTGTATATATATATATATATATATATACATGTATATATATATATATATATATATACATGTATATATATATATATATATATATATATAGTTTTTTTCTGTTTTTACATATTATTGGAAACAGCACTTTATTATTATTATTTACTCATTAGAGTTTTTCACATCAGTTTTAGCTGATGGTCTTTCACTGGAATTTGAGTGACAGCAAGTCTCCTCAAGTTCCAAGACTCTTCTCAGTATTCTGGCCGTTCCCAATAATGCTGTAGTTTGGATGTTCTCCACTCGTCCTCCAACTTCTAAGTCCTCCAGTCCCTTTAATAACCCTTTAGTTACTGTACCACAAGCACCAATCACAATTGGTATAAGTCATGTTCCATAGTTTTTCAATTCCCTAGCAAGGTCGAAGTACTTATCCTTCTTTCCACATTCTTTCAGTTTTATTCTGTGGTCAGCCGGGACAGCAAAGTCCACAATTTTGCAAATCACTATTAATATTATTATTATTATTATTATTACATATTATTATGAACATACACACAAACACACATACACAAATACGTGTGTGTGCATGTGTGTGTGTGTGCGTGTGTGTGAGTTTACTTTTTATATTTTGAGGAAATATAGTGATCTATATTTTAATGATGATAACAATAAAAAAAATATATTCAATAATAATAATAATAATAGACAGATAGATAGATAGGAACAGATTGAGATAGAAACAGTCTAGATAGATAGGAATAGGCTGATAGACATGAACAAACTACAACAGATAGATAGATAGATAGATAGATAGATAGATAGATAGATTGTCTGGTAAACGAAAACGAAAATTACGAAAGAGGTGAACAAAAATGCATTTACAGTTTGGTTTCCATCTTACAAATGTTTTAATTAATCAGGTTGGCCGTCTCAATGGACTTCCAAATCGCTTTCATAGGAGTAAAACATTCTTTCCATAATCTAAAATTTCTTTTGGAGAGCTCCAAAAAGAGAAACCCCAATTAAACTCGAAACTGCAATTCACTCAAACTTAAAACCTTGACTTTCTCAGGCTTGTTTCAGACATGATCTTCGACCTGTTACCTGCCTCTCTCACGTCAGGTGGGTTACCATGGTTTTGATTGGAGGAACTATTACTTAATATATATATATATATATATATATATATATATATGTGTGTGTGTGTGTGTGTGTGTGTGTATTCGGATATTTATCAGTCCGTTTGATGATGCTTAAAGTACACTGACTGTATCCCCCGCAGAGTGGTATGACACTAAGCTATATCGGAAGATGAGGCTTTAATTCCGAACATCTGGGAAATGTGGAGTACTTCTTCATTGTCATTACTCCCAGATCCACGCGAACCTACAGTGGTAGTATCTGTAAGGTTTCCATTCATGGGTCTTATAGATCTGTTTAAAAATGATTGTATTCAAATTAAGCAAAGGTTAGTAAATGGCGAAAAATTGTCGGGTAATGGCTAACGAGCAAGTTTGATTAGCTATTGTTACCGAGAAGAGAATTTGATCCTCACCGAGCCCTCCTCATTTGTAACCTTGAGCAAAAATTCTTAGTAAAGAAAGATAATGCTAATGGTTAATAAGTTCGTCGTGGTGTAATTGTTATCGTCGCAGGATATGGACACGGCGACACGAGTTCAAATCCTGGACCTGACTGATTGCATTTCACATCGCACTAATACCCTTGGGAAAGGTATGAATCCAATCATTCTCCCTCCAGCTATGGGTAAATAGTAGGGCAGACTAGGTTCTTCAGCCTTGGTGAGGCAACTAGTCTAGGAGAAAGAAAACTCTGAATTGAAACCTGTTAAACTCCGCTTAAAAATTGACCTTGTGTCATATCCTGCCCGAGCGGAGGGGTTGGGTAAATATGATAAGTTCGTCTTAGCCCAGTCGGCTGAGAGGTAAGATCCCACCCCAACGAGTGTCCTAGATATGACACTAAACAATCTAATGGTGAGGCTCTAGTCCTGGAGCTTTGGGAATGTACAGTACCCCTTCATTACCATCGCTGGGAATGTGGAGTACTCCTTCATTACCATCGCTGGGAATGTGGAGTACTCCTTCATTACCATCGCTTTCAGGTCCACACAGACCGGAGTGGTAGCACCGGATAGAGTCGATATTTATTGCTGCCTCCCACCAGACAAGACTTGATACAAGGTCAATGTCGATTAAAGTAGGGATTAGGGGATGGGGAGGTCCAGCACGAGCAGAGGTTCAAGCCCTGGTGACGATGATGCATCTAGCCCACCCGAAGTTGGCCAAGCTGAAGCCAGGGGCCTAACGGTCTCAAGTCTGCCTTTGCTGGTAAGGGCTCGCTGGTGAGCCAACAGGGCGAGCACCTGATAGAGTCCTATCAATAGGTCAAATAGAACTGTTTGATTATTCAGAGTGTGTGCAAACAAATGACTTACGCTAAATCAAATTGTTAGAAATTTAACTGTTTGATAGTTTAGCTGTATGCAAACAAATTGTTATATAATGAAGGAATGATTTTTTTTATATCAATCATTTACGTTAATTAAATTTTATCATTCAGTTTGGTTGGGCTTTGAACTATTCGGGTTAAGAGCCCAGGTGTAGAGTCAATTGGGTACAGTTTTACGCTCGCACGCAAAGGATATGACAATCATCATTGTCATAATAAACCCCAGACAGGAAATGATGCTGGAGTGTGGAGGACGTCATGCCCAGAAGAGATGGGCTGAGAATTTGAAGATTTTAAAAAACAGTTGCAGTTGAAGGTTGACATTGGAGCATGCAGGCAGATAGTTTAGTTTCTGCCATGGAGGCAGATAGATGAGTTCTCAGCCATTGGGGCATAGAGAATTGAGTTTTCTACCATTGCGGCGGCGGTTAAGTTTTTCGGGTCCCGACCAGCGAAGATGAACTGAGATCTAAAACACCACGAGATGTGCCGAACGTTGGGGGCGTTGTTAGCATAGTATGATAACGAAAGACTTTTAAGAATTGTGTCTCTCATCGTGTCGAAGAACCGAAGTCAGAAGTTAATAATAAATGCGTTCGTACATTGGAGTCTGCCTGTATTTTTGCATATGTATATGTACTGTTGTAATCGATATCATTATGGTTGTGAGTATATAACAAAATGACTGATATTTAATTGTGTTGTATAGCTATGATACAACTATACGTATACATATATATGCGGAAACATAATCAACAATAATGACGAACGAACACACTTCTTTAGAAAAATATACCTCTCACACTTTATTCTCGAAAGGTTTGCGAAAAGGTTGATGTTCGTTATGTGTGAGAGGTGAGTTGGAGACGGAACAGACTGTTACATATTGACCCCAAGTTCCCCTGACTATAGCAGCACTTTTTCCTCATTCTGCTGGGCTGCTCAACCGGGGTCCTGAGGGCTCAAGTCCTCTGTCTGGAGCTGGTTCTCACTGCCTCGAACTCCAACTAACTCAAGCCGTCTTTGGCACCTGGTTATATAATTGTTTGACGTACACCTGCTTCCTGTGGGCGTACCCATCTGCACCGAATTCAACTATGTCCACAGGTCAAGATGATACTCCGATATCTTCGACCGGATGCACCTGTTATTTAAACAGGTGCATCTCTTAATTGACAGCTCGGTCGAGTGACAATAAGTTACAATTGGATTGTTAGTAATACATACCAATACTTGAAACCATTTAACTGTATGCAAAGAAATGATTAATAGTAAATAGAATTATTCGTATTACAAAGAAATACTTGAAACCGTTTAAGTATGTGCAAATTCAAATGAGTTGTATTGAATTGAATAATTAGTGTAAAATAGCAATACTTGTACCAACTCAACTGTGTGTACACAGGAATGATTGATACTGAATAGAATTATAAGAGTCTTAGACAGCAATAAGTAAAAAACCATTTAAACGTGTAGAAACAACAACAATACCAATGTGTAAATAATTTAGTTCTAATTCATTTAAAAATTGAAATTACCGATGAATCAATCTCGTACATATGTACATCTATTTATGTGGGTAAACAAATGACTGACGTTGAATTGTTACTGTTACAAAGCAATATTCGAAACCATTAAAGGGGAGCTAAAAAAAAAGGAAAAAAATGAGCTCCAGCTCGTTTGAAAATGTTATCAAGAAAATTCGTTTACAACTCATATATAGTTAATATATATGTATAAACAGGATTTAGCATTAAATAACCTACAATAGTTGATATGCCATAAAACACAACCAAACTAAATTATATATATTCAATATATATGTATAAAGAGGATTTGGCATTAAATAACCTACAAGGGTTGATATGCCATGAACCCCAACCAAACTAAATCATATATATTTAATATATATGTATAAACAGGATTTAGCATTAAATAACCTACAATAGTTGATATGCCATAAAACCCAAACAGATCAAATCATGTATATTTAATATATATGTATAAAGAGGATTTGGCATTAAATAACCTACAATGGTTGATATGCCATAAAACCCAACCAAACCAAAACCTATATATTTAATATATATGTATAAAGGGGATTTGGAATTAAATAACCTACAATGGATGATATGCCATAAAACACAACCAAACTAAATTATATTTATTCAATATATATGTATAAAGAGGATTTGGCATTAAATAACCTACAAGGGTTGATATGCCATGAACCCCAACCAAACTAAATCATATATATTTAATATATATGTATAAACAGGATTTAGCATTAAATAACCTACAATAGTTGATATGCCATAAAACCCAAACAGATCAAATCATGTATATTTAATATATATGTATAAACAGGATTTAGCATTAAATAACCTACAATAGTTGATATGCCATAAAACCCAAACAGATCAAATCATATATATTTAATATATATGTATAAAGAGGATTTGGCATTAAATAACCTACAAGGGTTGATATGCCATAAAACCCAACCAAACCAAAACCTATATATTTAATATATATGTATAAAGAGGATTTGGAATTAAATAACCTACAATGGTTGATATGCCATAAAACCCAACCCAACCAAATCATATATATTTAATATATATGTATAAAGAGGATTTGGCATTAAATAACCTACAATGGTTGATATGCCATAAAACCCAACCAAACCAAAACCTATATATTTAATATATATGTATAAAGAGGATTTGGAATTAAATAAACTACAATGGTTGATATGCCATAAAACCCAACCCAACCAAATCATATATATTTAATATATATGTATAAAGAGGATTTGGCATTAAATAACCTACAATGGTTGATATGCCATAAAACACAACCAAACTAAATTATATATATTCAATATATATGTATAAAGAGGATTTGGCATTAAATAACCTACAATGGTTGATATGCCATAAAACCCAACCAAACCAAAACCTATATATTTAATATATATGTATAAAAGGATTTGGAATTAAATAACCTACAATGGTTGATATGCCATAAAACCCAATCCAACCAAATCATATATATTTAATATATATGTATAAAGAGGATTTGGCATTAAATAACCTACAATGGTTGATATGCCATAAAACACAACCAAACTAAATTATATATATTCAATATATATGTATAAAGAGGATTTGGCATTAAATAACCTACAATGGTTGATATGCCATAAAACACAACCAAACTAAATTATATATATTCAATATATATGTATAAAGACGATTTGGCATTAAATAACCTACAAGGGTTGATATGCCATGAACCCCAACCAAACTAAATCATATATATTTAATATATTTGTATAATCAGGATTTAGCATTAAATAACCTACAAGGGTTGATATGCCATGAACCCCAACCAAACCAAATCATATATATTTAATATATATGTATAAACAGGATTTAGCATTAAATAACTTACAATGGTTGATATACAAAAAAAAAAAAAAAAGAAAAGACAAAATAAAGCCAGTTCGCTAATGGTCTAGGAGACCGGGGTTCAATTCCAGGTCGAGTCATACCAAAGACTCAAAAAATGGTTGTTGATGCCGCCTTACTTAAAACTCAACATTATATGGTAAGGATCAAGGTTAAAGTGGAGCAATCCAGGGAATAGAGTAACGTCCTCTGTGTAGTAGCTACTGAAAAAGGAGCCTCTGTGTCACCCTCGACTAAGGTCGCTAACTTTACTATAAAGAGGAGTTGACATTAAATAACCTACAAGGGTTGATATGCCATAAAAATCCAACCAAACCAAATCATATATTCAATATAGATGTATACGCATTATTTGGCATTAAAGAGGGTGTCCTCGTGGTGTAATGGTTAAAGCGATGGACTGCGGAATCGTAGTACGCGAGTTCGTACTCCAGTCGCGCTATTACGTTCACTTTCGGGCAAATACCCTTGGGAAAGGTATGAACCACCTTATCCTCCCAGCTTTGGGTTAAATAGTACCACTACTGTTCTTCTAGGAGAATGGCTTTGGCATTAAATAACCTACAAAGGTCGATGTGCCATTAAACAACCAAACCAAACCAAACTTTGACATTTAATAACATACAATAGTTGATATACCATAAAAACCACATTACATATATTTAATATATATATATATATATATATATATATATATATATATAAAGAAGATTTTGCTTAAATAACCTACAATGGTTGATATGCTATAAAACCCAAACAAACCAAGTCCTATATATTTAATATATATGTATAAAGAGGGTTTGGGATTAAATAACCTACAATGGTTGATATGCTATAAAACCCAAACAAACCAAACCATATATATTTCATATATATGTATAAAGAGGATTTGGCATTAAATAACCTACAATTGTTGATATGCCATAAAACCAAACCCAACGAAATCATATATATTTAACATATATGTATAAAGAGGATTTGGCATTAAATAAACTACAATAGTTGATATGCCATAACAATCCAACCAAACCAAATTATATATATATATATGATTTGGCATTAAATGACCTACAACGGTTGATATGCCATAAAATCAACCAAACCAAAGCAAACGAGTTCATCTAACAAGCCACTACTGAATAGAAAATTCGTTTTTCATGGGTGCTTAAGTCCGATAGCCTTGGATCAAAATATGCCTCGTGGGTTCGGCCCTCACAAGATCTTTCAGATTGGTGGGCTTGTACAAAAATTGAATTATCTTAGTATATAAATGTAATGGCAAACCAGCTAGTCCTGCAATTAGAGAAAAGTGATATCAATCTCTTTTAGGTGCTTCACGATTATGGCCTTGTGTCAGAAGTAAGCTGGGATTTG
Source organism: Sepioteuthis lessoniana (assembly GCA_963585895.1). Lineage (NCBI taxonomy): Eukaryota > Metazoa > Mollusca > Cephalopoda > Myopsida > Loliginidae > Sepioteuthis > Sepioteuthis lessoniana. Next base: position 14,570,254 of record OY757940.1, on the reverse strand, counting down.
TGAACAAAACATAAAATACTGGTAGTGTAATAGTTAGCGAGCGAGGCTAGCTGACCATTGCTCGTGAGTTCGATTCTCACTGGGTGCCCCGAGTATCTGATACACTAAGTAAAGCCACACTTAGTACATAGTAACTATGAAATTAAAACAAACAAACAAATAAACAAAAAACGCTATACGTTAGGCTAAAAAGAATATCAAATATTCATATTGGCTCAGACGATTCAGTCTTGTTGGATGGTTAGTGCACTCAACGTAATTAATTAATTATTACTCAACTCAACGGTCTTAATTAACTCCGAAAGTTAACAAGGACTGCCTTATCTATAATTACTTCGAATGTTGTTGATGGTGGACGAGACTATGTAATACTCAGAAGCTTCAAATTCCTTTTTACCTCAGCCTCGAACTGACGACACACGGATGTCGGGTGCACGTTCCCTGCATAGAGATTTTACTCTTCAGTGCACAACAGTACAAGAAATAGTCAGACTAAGACAATAAATAAATAGCAAGAAAAAGAAAGAAGTTGAGCAAGCATGAGCCTGTTCAGTACTTACATGGGTGACTACAAAGCAACAGCAGGTACTCAAAACAACCTGAAGCCTGTATGTCAAACTAAACAGAGATGAGTAAATAACAAGAAAAAGAAAGAAGTTAAGCAAGGATGAGCCTGTTCAGTACTTACATGGGTGACTACAAAGCAACAGCAGGTACTCAAAACAACCTGAAGCCTGTATGTCCAACTAAGCAGAGATGAGTAAATAACAAGAAAAAGAAAGAAGTTAAGCAAAGATGAGCCTGTTCAGTACTTACATGGGTGACTACAAAGCAACAGCAGGTACTCAAAACAACCTGAAGCCTGTATGTCAAACTAAACAGAGATGAGTAAATAACAAGAAAAAGAAAGAAGTTAAGCAAGGATGAGCCTGTTCAGTACTTACATGGGTGACTACAAAGCAACAGCAGGTACTCAAAACAACCTGAAGCCTGTATGTCAAACTAAACAGAGATGAGTAAATAACAAGAAAAAGAAAGAAGTTAAGCAAGGATGAGCCTGTTCAGTACTTACATGGGTGACTACAAAGCAACAGCAGGTACTCAAAACAACCTGAAGCCTGTATGTCAAACTAAACAGAGATGAGTAAATAACAAGAAAAAGAAAGAAGTTAAGCAAGGATGAGCCTGTTCAGTACTTACATGGGTGACTACAAAACAACAGCAGGTACTCAAAACAATCTGAAGCCTGTATGTCAAACTAAACAGATATGAGTAAATAACAAGAAAAAGAAAGAAGTTAAGCAAGGATGAACGTGTTCAATACCTAGATGAGTGACCACTTATTTACAACAGGTGCTGTAAGCAACCTGAGCCCGGTCCCTGTGAGATCATCAAAGTATATATTCACTTAACTTCTCCGCCGCGGACAATATGTGACACAAGGCCAATTTTTAAAAGGAGTTAAGTACTTATCTGTCTAAATTTCTGAGATGAAGCAGGGCACGTGATACAGCGGATATAGGCGTTTGGTTGAAAAGAACTTCTAAATGAAATCATCTGGAGGTTGCAGGTTCAATCCCTACGACAGGTAAATGATGTGGAATACTTATTATAGCTTAACACTTGTACCAGGTCATGGTTAACGGAATTAGAATAATCTATCCCCACCTGGATTAGATAAAGAGCTCAATTCGAGGTTCTGTGTAGGTTCTCTGAAGAATGTCGAAGGATATATCGTCCGAAACATTGTAAGTATGACAATAGTCCGAATATTCTAAACATTATAGGAAGTTTCAATTCAGAGTTTTCTTTCTCCTAGACTGGCTGCCAAACCAGCAATAAAAAATTTGCCAGTATTTGATCCCTATTTATGAACGATTCAGTACCCGACAAAAATAATATAGAATAAGGGTAGGCAAACCGCAACCCTTGGAATACATGTGACCCATAAGCTGGGTCCGTCCCGCCGACCGAATCTTTTTTTAATCCCAAGATATACTTCTCAATATCTTCACAAATATATTAATCGCTCCAATCTATATATATATATATATATATATATATTTCATCATCAGCATCATCATCATCATCAAGGCGTGCCGACTTTCTCTTGCCATCTGCCGTTATTGGCCACCACTTTTGGTAAGTCCTCTAGACGGGAACCAGTGTCCACAGAGACACTGGTTGGCTGTCACTGTTATGCAGGAGTACATGAGAGAACGTTGCTTAGGAGTTCATCCCTACTTTCTCCAGGAGTAAACAGCATGTCTTGCTCGTCATATATGGATTGTTAGGAAGATGGGAGGTAAGTGGCCGTGCAAATGCTGTTTTATAGTCAGCTGCATCAGGAATGTCTTGAAAATAACAGGTACCAATCTTGTACCGTTCCTATCTTGCTTTTTATCCAAGACTTTCGTTAAAGTTTACGCAGTGAAACTACTCTCATAGAATTGATAGTCGGATTAATTAGCAAGTGACCGGGTTTTGGATTAAGGGGAAAGCCAGATTTGGTTGTTATTAGGTTTCGTTAGTTGTGGTGGTATCTGACTCCATTGTTCTCTTTTTTACTCAATTTAACTTTTTGGTGTCTTCTTTGTCTGTAGAAGGCTGCAAAAGAATTGTAGAAGGAAGGAAGGAAGGAAACGCAGATACTTTTCAACTCAAAACTTTATTTTTGGGTTTAACGACTATACAGTGGGCAAGGAAATTCTTCCTGAAATCAATATAAATAGTCACGTTTCCCAGAGAAGGTGATAAATATATTTGTCATTTCTGATGGTGATGAGTTTTAAAGTCGGTGGTTATGTCCAGTGGGTGTTTTTAGTAATATATATTTCAGCGGTGTCGGCTTACTAGCAGTAGACATGGCTAAGTGTCAAGCTGCAAGATCCGATCAGCACATGTGTTCGCTGCTTGCAGCCGAGTGGAAAAGAGTACTTTCATTCTAAGGGGTGTGTGGCAGAGTTTTGTCTTTAGCGCCAGTAAATCTATCTTTCAGACATGTACGGCTCCTAATTCCAGCCAGAGATTTCTGGGAACTGCTACACTTTCGAATTTATTGATTTTTTTTTATTAATCTCCAGATGCAGATTATCGTCATACCTTGGACACCCCTTTTTCAAAGGGAATCTTACCCCTCTTCAGGGAGTTGTCAGCATATTCTAAGCCCGTCAACCATACATATTGTTTGGTTTGGATTCGTTTCTTTGTTTAATGGCGTATCAACCTTCGTGGATTATTTAATGCCATAGCCATCTTTGTAGAAGAAAAGCAGTGATACAATTCTTTGAGAGGGGGGATAAGGAGATTCATGCCTTTATACTTTACTGGGCATACGTATTGTGTTTAAAACAAGTTTCTTTGGGGAAAATTATATTCGATATTTTCTTCGATTTCTTTAAGGAGAAAAAGAAAAAAGACAATACAAACAGGTGAAATTAATTTGTCCGACTTATTTCAAATGAAATCAATGGCCGTTTATTTTTTTTATCAATGACGGTTTTTTGGGGATTTTTTTTTTTATCAATGATCGTTTTTTATCACTGAGTGACTAGCATTTACCGTTATGATAATCGCATAATCTTTTTACAGCCTTCATGGCAAATCTCTTTAACATCGTATATTTATTTGTTGAGGAGGCACTCGTGCTGTGATAGTTGCCGTCATAAAAAATGTAACGGCGACCCGAGTTCAAAACCTGAACGAGATTGTTTGCATTACACATAGCGCTAATACCTTTGAGAAAGGTAAGAATTCAACTATTCTCTCTCCAGGTAATTTGGCTTGGTTTGCTTGTAATCGTATATCAGCCATTTTAGGTTACTTAATGCCAAATCCTCTTTATACATATATATTAAATATATATGATTTGGTTTGTTTGGATTTTATGGCATATCAACCATTGTTGGTTATTTATCTTATTAAATATATAGGATTTGGTTTGGTTGGGTTTTATGGCATATCAACCATTGTTGGTTATTAAATGCCAAATCCTCTTTATACATATATATTAAATATATATGATTTGGTCTGGTTGGGTTTTATGGCGTATCAACCACTGTAGGTTATTTAAAACAAAATCCTCTTTATATATCAAATACATATGATTTGGTTGGGCTTGATTTGGTTTAATGGCATATTAACCATTGTAGGTTATTTGGTGTCAAACCCATTTTTATAGATATAAACAGTTCTATTTCAAACAATTCAAATAAGTATAAGTACACTGTTTAGTTCTCTTTGACCCATAGACAGGACACTATCAGGTGCTACTACTCCGGGCCGGAGTGGACCTGGGAGCGATGGCTATAAAGGGGTACTCCTCATTCCCCAAAGCTCCAGCATTATTGTAGCCTCAGCACTAGATTGTTTAGTGCCAATACTAGGACATTCGTTGGGGGAGTCTTACTCCTCTGCAGAGATGCAGTCGGTGTATTCTGCAGCCCCAGCCGACTGAGCCATCTCTCAAGGTTAGGATAAGTAGTTGAGCAGACTGGGCTCATTAAATTCTGAAGTCAAACCTGTTAGACTCTGCTAAAAAAATGAACTTGTGTTACATCTTGATCGCACGGTGGGGTTGGATATATATATATATATATATATATATTGCCATCCACGGGTAAGATAAACTTTTATTAAATCAGTAACGAATACAGGTCATCAGAGGATCGTACGATAATTGGGTAATGATCACAGACACATTTCCGTTCGTACCTAGTAGAGTTGTAACGTCCAGTGTCTTATACCATCGAAAATCCTCCCTACCCTTCCTCTGAAGACTGGTTCACGGACTGCCGGCCTTATGGACGAACCTGCGAGGTCAAATGGTTGTTTCAAAGAGTTTCTGTTGCCATTCTTCAGGGTAACGCATTTTCGACCGGAATTATTGATCGGAAATAAATGCCCCTAATTTTTAAGATTGTATCATTATCTTATAAATAATTATTTTAAAGAATTGTAAAATTAATTTTTATTTAAAGAATAATTTGTTATGTAATGACTTCTACCACCAACACTAATCAGATGCCGAGAACATTTGCGTAGGCGTGATTGACAGATGATGGACCAAGATTTAATTCAGGCCCTGAGAACCTGTGAGAATAATGTAATGGTCGAATAAGTATTTGTTGTTGGCTGTTGACAGTCACTTGCGAATAAAGAAAAAGAGTTAGATTTAGAAAAAAAAAAGAGTAAAGAATTAAGCGTTTTAGACGCCAAAGGAAAAAACATATTGTCTGGGGCTCAAGTGAGATGGCCCCAGTTCTTCATTGGAGATTGGACTACTGTTTATAAAAGAATGAATCTTTCCTCTATTGGCTGAAAAAAAAAAAAACATCTCAGATTTTCCAATTCATTAGACTGATAGAAAAATATCCTTTAACATCCGAAATAAACGTTGGTAGTTTTTTTTTATAACAAAGTGTTTTTTCAAGGATCAAGTGAAACCTCTTTATAACCGCAGTTTTCCTTCGATCAACAATATTACATTTATTGCAGCCATACATTACATTAATATACTTCGTTCTGTCAACTGGGTCTGTAGAATTCGTTGACTGGATCTCTACAGAGGAGTAACACTCCTCCCCATAAGCGCCACCTGGGAGGTGCCCGTGGTGTAATGGTTATCGTCGTAGGAAATGGACACGGCGACACGAGTTCAAATCCAGGACGAGACTGATTGCATTTCACATAGCACTAATAGCCTTGGGAAAGGTATGAATCCAATTATTCTCCCCCCCCAGCTATGGGTAAATAGTAGGGCAGACTAGGTTCTTCAGCCTTGGTGAGGCAACTAGTCTAGGAGAAGGAAAACTCTGAATTGAAACCTGTGAAACTCCGCTTAAAAATTGACCTTGTGTCATATCCTGCCTGAGCGGAGGGGGTGGTAAATATGATAAGCGCCACCTGTTGGCTGTGGGTGGCATCCCGTAATGGCTGGGAACGGAATCCTGGTGGTTGAGCTGTCTGTGAACCCGGTACTAAGACGTCTCGTGACTTGCAACACTCTACTACAGCCCTTACTAGGGCCAGACAAGCGGCCAGAAAAGCTCAGTCCGATCAATCAGCTGGTCATATCGAGCTCTGGTACCTATATGATCAAGTCCCGACTGTATTCTTCAAATTGCTCTGAAAGCAAACAAACAACTAATCCTTTTTATCGTAAAAGCTCTGGAAGGCGATGATTGAAGGTTAACCGTGGGAAGAGGTAAAGTTAATGAAAATTCTTTCTACCAGTTTATTAATACACATGACGTTAATGAAATGTATCCATCATCATCATCATCATCATCATCAAGTCCTTTTGACTGGAGGGAGTTCCCTGACACTCTCTTGCTGCCTATTCCTATCATCCATTGTTTCTGGTAGGTCCTCTAGACTGCATCTATTGTCAGCACGGAACTGATATACGTAAGTATATACTGGTCGAACCACACAGATGCGTCGATGTGGAGGAGTCCATAAAAGAAAGTCGCTTGTAAGTTTGTCATAACTTCTCCAGCAGTGGTCAGCATGTCTTGTTCGTCTTACTTGGATGGTTTGTGCGATGGGAGGTAAGTGGCCGTATAGAAGTTCATAGAAGAACGTCACATATACAAAAAGGTTTTAGCATTAAATAGTCCACAAGTGTTGATGTGCCATTAAACAAAATAACCAACCAACCATTAAAATACCGATTTATTCATAACTCAGCTGTGAGAAAGACATGAACCCTTGTTAGCTGTAGACAGTCACGTGTGAATTAAGAGAGAGTTTAAAATGTAAAGGGTTGTGTTTTATACACCATGGGAAACAGACGTATATTTGGGAGAGGGGCTTAAACGAAACTGGTGGTGGGAAGGCTACGATTTTTAAAAGAATGAATCTTTCCTCAATCGACTTAACAGGAACCAAATCAAATCTTCTTGTTTAAGGGGCCAGTCCAAAAAAGAACTTGTAACATCCAAAATAAACCTCAGTTGTTTTTTTTTTTTTTTTTTTTTTGTAACGTGTTTGACTGTTCTTTTGTCACCACGATCGTGTGACAATCTCTTTATCTCCTCAATATTTTCCTCAACCACCTTTTTAAGAGACCTACAATGCAACATGTAACAGTCACGTGTATATATATATATATATATATATATATATATATATATATATTCTCTTCAAAAAACTAACAATTGGTCACATTTTTGAAAAGAAAATTACATATTAGCTCTGTGGCTTTTATTTACTTTGAGCTCTTTACTAGGATTATTTAATTTAATATTCTATTTTTGAATATTTTATTGGTCCTGATTGGAATTATTCCCTTCTCCGGATTTACTGGATTGAATAATATCTTATATATATATATATATATATATATATATATATATGTGTGTGTGTGTGTGTGTGTGTGTGTGTGTGTGTGTATGTGTGTGTGTGTGTGTGTGTAAATCAGGTGAATTTTTCCTTAGAAGTTGGCAATTGGAAGCAATTTACAGTTGCACCTTTTTCAAGTGATACGTCGTTTCATATCTCAGAAAGCTGTCGACATGACCGTCTTTACTGACCGCTTTGCTAGAAATGTTTGCTTTACCGGAGAGTCAGCGTGCTTCAACCGAATGGACTATCTTTTCGACTCAGGCTCGCTATTTCGTTTCGATCATTTTTTGATTAAAACATTCTTCTTCGTACTCATCAGATATTTTTCAGTAAATTTCACATGGTTTGCACTTCTTATCCCCCAAAGATTTGATGACAGACCTCTGTTCAAACCTGGAGCACTGTGTTTGATTTTCCGCCATTTTGAATTGTCTCAAAACAAATATTTTTTCGAGATTAAAATAACTTTTGCCAAAAAGCAATTCCGAACAATGGAAAAAATTCTAAAAAAATACCTTCTTTTTTTTTTCAAAATATTCCCCTTATTTACTAAATTACTTTCGTATATATGTGTGGTGTGTGGTGTGATGTGTCTGTGGTTCGGGGTGTGTGGTTTGTGTGTGGTGGGTGTGTGCTGTGGGTGTGGTGTGTGGTGTGTTGTGGTGTGTATGGTGTGTGTGTGTGTGTGTGTGTGTGTGGTTTGTGTGTGTGTGTGTGGTGTGTGTCTGTGGTGTGGGGTTTGTGTGTGGGGTGTGTCTGTGATGTGGGGTGTGTATGTAGTGTGTATAGTGTGTGGTGTGTGGCTGTGGTGTGTGTGTGTGTGTGTGGAGTGGTGTGGTATGTGTGTGTGTGCGTCTTTGGGTCGTTTTTTGTGTGGTGTGTAGTGTGTGTGTGTGTGTGTGTGTGTGTGTGTGTGTTTTTGGGGCGTTTCTTGTGGATATACATAGTGTTTGAGCGTTCACGAGCCACCATGACGTCAGAATCAGACGCGCCAACGAATCTATTGGGCCTTAATAAATTCCAACCAATAACTTGTGTCAGCTTCCTTCCCGAGAAAAAAGTTCACCGTTGCAACTGACTTGCAACACAAGTGAAGGGGAATATTTCCGCCCGACTGATTTGCATATTTGACAAGGTTTCCACTTGGCCTGTTAGCTTGACCTTTGACCCCGATCCAGTTCGTTGTTGATAGGTCGAACGGTAAAGAAGGCAAGAAATGGCCACTCGCCGATCGATTGTCGTCGTTCTGCCTTCAATTCTCGTATTTACAACTCGCCAACGACAAAGAAAGAAAGAAAGAAAGAAAGAAAAATGGTAGAAAAGAAAGAAAGAAAGAAAGATGGAGAAAGAAGGAGAGACAGAAAGAAAGAACTGGAAATAGCGGGAAGAAGAAAGAAAGAAAGAAAGGAAGAAAGAATAATAAATACAGTAGGAAAAGAAAAGTAAAAAGAAATTGCAGAAAAAAGAAAAAAAAATGAAGGATAAGGAAGGAAAGAAAGAAAAGAAAAAGAAAGAATAAAGAAAGAGACGAAAAGAGAAAAGAATTAAGAGAAGAAAGAGGAAAAGAAAGATAAAGAAAAGGAAAAAGAAATAACAGAAAAAAGAAAAAGAAAAGAATAAAGAAAGAAAGAAAAAGAAAAAGAAAGGAATAAAAAAGAAAAAAGGAACAAATAAAGAAAAAGAAAAAGAAAGAAAAAAGAAAAATTAAGGAATAAAAAAAGAAAGAAAAAAGGAATAAAGAAAAAGAAAAATAAAGAACAAAGAAAAAAGAATAAAGAAAAAAAGATAGAAAAAAGAAAAAAAGAAAAAGAAAAAAAAAAGAAAAAAAGGACAGAATAAAGAAAAAGCAAAAAAAAGCAAAAAGGATAAAGAAAGAAAAAAACAACAGAGAAAAGAATGAAGGCAGAAATAAGAAATGGAGAATATAGAAATGAAAGAAAATGATTTAGAAAAAAATGAAATAAACAGAAAAGAAAGAAAAAAGAAAAAAAAAAAGAAAAAAGAAAAAAAGAAATAATAAAGAAAAAAGGAAAAGAAAAGAAATAGAAAATGAAGAATAAAGAAAGAATCCGTGACGAAAAAAAAAAAGGAGAGAAAATGAAAAGAAATAGAAAATGAAGAATAAAGAAAGAAAAAAAAAAGGAGAGAAAAAGAAAAGAAAAGAAAAGAAAGACACGAAATGAAAAAAGAAGTGAGGTGAAGAAGCAAAAAAAAAAAAACAGAAAAAAATTAAAAAGAAATAAAAGCAAGATGAAAAGAATTAAGAAAAAAATTAATTAAATTAATTAATTAAATTAAATTAATTCAATTAATTAAAAAAATAGAGAAGAAAGAAAAGAAAAAGGGAAGAATTAAGAAAAAATGGAAAGAAAAAGTCAAGAAAGAATAAAGTAAAAAGAAAAAGAAAAAAGAATAAAAAATGTGAAAGAAAAAGGAAAGAATAGAAAAATAAGAAAAAATATAAAAAGACAAGAAAAAGGAGTAAAAAAAACCCTGATAAATAAAAGCAAAAGAGAAACGAAAAGAAAAATAGAGAAAAGAAAGATAAAGAATTAAGAAAAAAGAACGAAAAAATATAGAAAAATATTTTCAAAATTGTAAAGAAATAGAAAAGAAAAATAAAGAAAAAAAGAATAAATAAAAAGAAAAAGAAAAAAGACGAAATAAAAAAAAGAAAAAAGGAGAGAAAACAGGAAAGAAAAACAAAAAAGGGAAAGAAAGAAAGAAAGAAAGAAAGGAAACAAAAAAAGGAAAATAAAAAAGTGAACGGAAAGAAAAAAGAAAACAGAAAGAAAAGAAAGAACAAAGAAATAAAACCAAAACGAAAAAGAGAATAAAAACGAAAGAATGAAGAAAAGAAAGAATAAAATAAAACAGAAGACAGAAGAAAGGGGAAAGAAAAAGAAAAAGAAAAGGAAAGAAAAAAGGAAGACGATAGAAAGTAAAGAAAAAAGAAAAAGGAAAATGAAAAAGAAAGACAAACAAAATTAAAAAAGAAATAGAAAGAAAAAGGAGAAAGGTAAAAAAAAACATAATTGAAAAAAAAAAAAACAGAAAAAATTAAAGGAAAAACAAAAATAATTTCTAAAAATAAAGAAAAGAAAATCAAATGAATAATAAGATGAAAAAGAAAGAAATGATAAGAAATATAAAAACAAAAAGAAATGGAAAACGAAAAAAGCAAGAAAAAACTAAAAAGAGAATCAAAGAAGAAAAACGAATTTAGAAAAAAGAAGCAATGAAACAGGAAAAAATGTGTGAGCAAAGGAGGAAAAGAAAAAAAGAAAGTAAAAAGTGAAAGCAAAGAACAGAAGAAAGAAAAGAAAGAAGAAGGGAAAGAGATTAAAAAAGAGAAATAAGAGAAAAGAAGAAAGAAAAAAGAGAAGAAAGAGAAGAGGAAAAAAAATAAAAAGTGAAAGAAAATAAAAAAGAAAGAAAAGAGATAAGAAAGAAAAGAGACAAGGTGAAAGAAAAAAAGAAAGAAAATAGAAAAGAAAGGGAAGAGAAGAAAAAAGTGAAAGAAAAAAAAAGTGAAGAAAAAAGTGAAAGAAAAGAAAAAAGAAAGAGAATAGAGAAGAAAACCAAAACTGAAAGAAAAGAAAAAAGAAAGAGAAAAGAGAAGAAAACCAAAACTGAAAGAAAAGAAAAAAGAAAGACAACACAGAAGAAAGAAAAGGGAAAAAAGTAAAAGACAAGAAAAAGAAGTAAAAAGAGAAAGAAAAAAGAAAGAAAAAGAGAAGAAAGAGAAGAGAAAAAAGTGAAAGAAAAAAGTAAAAAATGAAAAAAAAAACGAAAAAAGAAAGAAAAGAGAGAAGAAAGAACAGAAAAAAATGAAAAAAAAGAAAGAGATGTAAAAAGGGACAGAAAATAAAAAAAAAGAAGACAGAAGTGTAACATAATGGCCGAGGGATTTCGTTTTATATATCTTGCCTTTGGGTTTAGTTAGGCTGATAACCTTTCGGCTCAGCTCATGGGTTAGTTAGGTGCAAACTTGAGCACAGGTGTTGACGCGCGTGCGGGGAGGGTGTGTCGTTCACAGATGTCAAAATAAAAATCCCAGAGAGAGGTTGACCAGTTAATGTGAATGACGTCATGCACCGGAAGCGCGCGCGGATGATTTTGGAGATTTTGAAAAAGTTAGTTGAGTTGAGAACTAGACACCGAACGAGAAGGGTAGACATTCGGGGCTTGCAGAGGCCAGCGAATTTGCCTGTTACGGGCGCTGCACGAGATCGGGGGCAGATGGAAAAGCCACAATAGAAAGAATGTGTATCTCTCTTCCTTATGTCGAAACCTTTAACTCAAAGGTAATAAAGGGTTTCGTACCTGAACTAAGAAGTCGTTACGTGTTTTTCGTGTTTCGGGATTCCTGTGTTCTATGTATATATGTTATGAACATTCTATGTACGTTTCCCATATTCATGTATGGGTATGTTACAGAAGAAAGAGAAGAGAACAGAAAAGAAAGAAGAAAACAAAAAGAAGAAAATCTCAGAAAACAAAAAAGAAAGAAAGAAAGAAAAAATAGAAGGAGAAGAGAAATAATTTAAAATCTTCCTTTCCTGTCACAGCAGAACCTAACTCTTCAATATTGTTCAAACCTCATATCACGGCACCTCTGCGCTATAAGATCTTCATCCCTGAAACCTGTCACAGTCATTTACTCCCATGTGTCACTAAATCTAAAAAAGGAAAAAAACAAACATGTGTTATGGTTTCCGGAAAAAAACTAGTGAGTATAAATAAACCTAAATCCCTAGCTCTTGTAAGTAGCTCTTAAACAGTCGAGGAATGTAGAAAGATTCTTTACGCCAAACTCTAAGTATTAGATTGTGCCTGAAAAAAATAGTAAAACATTAGATTGATGGAGGACCATTACCATTTGCCTAAGTTCATTTGCACCACACAGGTGACAGTTTCAAATGTGTGTGTGTGCGCGCGTACGTTCAATTGAATAGGACATACATTACGTATCTGCCTATTCTATCGTTGATCTCAAGTCTTCATATCAGGTGTTTGATTTTTGATGATATGAATTTAGGAAGGCGCCGTATGTTTCCCAAGTACATTCAGCTCCCAAATGGAGCCATCTTCGAGGGAACAAAAAATAAAATAACAAACACAATCACAAGTCATATACATTTATATAAAGAGTTGGAGAAAATCTATAAAAAAAAACAATTTTACGAGTGGGAAGAAGAAAACTGACAGGTGATTGCCACAGGCATTTTAGGACATAGCTACGACAGTCGGAATTATAAGAGAACAGGATGCTAGTCTCTGAGGAAGGAAAGAGAAAATAAAAAATAAAAATGAAAAGCAAACAGAGACCAAAACACTGGTTGTGGGTCAACCAGTCACGGGTGAATGACTACGATAATTAAAAATGATTAAAAACGGGAGTCCCAAATCTTCTGCGCAGGTGTGGAACCACTGGAAACGGATATTTTTCTCCCTCCGACACCCGGCGGAAGTAAGGGGGTAACTCGGTTTTTAAAGTCATTTGTCCAGGAGACGTGATGAGGTAAAGACGAGAGTTGAACACCAGCCAGAGATGATGTAAAGAGAGTTGGAGCCCAGATGCACAGCGGTGAGGATAGATCCTGCAAGGAAGCACATGTGGGAACTAGAAGAGGAAACGTGGAAGATAATTCAAGGTCAGTGTCTGCTCTCTCTCTCTCTCTCTCTCTCTCTCTCTCTCTCTCTCTCGTGGCATGTTGTTTCTCTTTGTTCAGTTAACGTGGGTGACTTAGTTTTCATAGTCTGTTTCTTTCTCCCCAACGACTACTTAAAAAGTGTTGTAGGAATAATCTTTTGTGTTAGTGAACTAAGAAAGAGTTTTGTGTGTTCATCACTTTTTTCGACGGCGAGGTTACGACCGTACCTTTGGTGCAGTAACGGTACAACATCCTATTTGAGACTCGAAATGGTACAAAATTATCCCAAATTCAATACAAATAACCCCGTTAAAATAATAACTTCACTCACTCGACTAGTTACCTCAGTACTACCAGTGTGGTGTACAAGTTTAAATGCCTGCTGGGAGAAGGTTTCTCCAATAAAGTAAGTACCTTCAAGAGGTCTAACACTTTACCATCCAACATAGGTCCATTTCTCATCTCCTCAAAACACATTCGTGTCCTTCCTCCAAATACTGAAAAACTTGTCAGAAAAATATCCCGATATTAAACAAAGAAAAAACAAATTAAAACACCAAATTCTTGAAGCTCTCTATATAAACATTAACAAACCTTTCTTTAAATGATCAACTTTGAATACAGCAGCCACATCCTGAAATGCCTTTAGGACATTTCCCGCCAATTCTTCCTGTTATTTCTGGTAAAATTCGCCTCCCATTTGTTCTTCCCCCTACTTTTTCTATCAAAGTATATAACTTGTCATTGTGTTTGTCATTTCATTATTCGCTCCCCCAAAGATGGCTACTGTCAGAGCCGAAAAGACTTGGGTAACACACAGCAACTTTCTAAATTCATTACATCAGAAAAACAAACGAATCTTGTGGAGAATCGAACGGACCAAAGAAAAAATAGTGTCTGTCCTATTTAATATAACATGTCTAAAAAAGAAAACGCCGCTTATATATATATATATCCAAGAGAGATCGAGAGATAGAGAGAGAGAGATCGAGAGAGAGAGAGAGAGAGAGTGTGTGTGTGTGTGTGTGTGTGTGTGTGTGTGTGTGTGTGTGTGTGTGTGTTTTACTATAAACATTATGTAAAATAATTTCTCTCCGAACAAGTGTATTCCTTCATTCATATCAAGAAAATATCACGAGTTTAAACTGGGAGGCTCCTTCCTTAAAATAAAGAAAATGATTTCCGTCCAGACCAGAGCATGTCTTCCTTTACATAAAGAAGATAAAGTCTGTCTAAACCTGGACCCTCCTCCTTTAAAAAAGGAAAATTATTTCCGTTCAAACCGGAGCCATCCTTCCTTCACACAAAGAAAATAAAGTGAGTCTAAACCAGGAACCTCCTTCTTAATAAAGAAAAAAAAAATCAGTTTAAACCAGGGCATGTCTTTCTTTATACAGAGAAAATAAAGTTTGTCTAAACCAGGACCTTCCTTCCTTTAGAAAAAGGAAGATATTTCCGTCCAAACCAGAGCCATCCTTCCTTCATATAAAGAAAATAAAGTGTGTCTAAATCAAAACCCTCCTTTTAAATAAAGAAAAAAAATCCGTCTAAACCAGGGCATGTCTTCCTTTATACAGAGAAAATAAAGTGTGTCTAAAGCTGGACCTTCCTTCCTTTAGAAAAAGAAAAATAATTTCTGTCAAAACCAGGGCATGTCTTCCTTTATATAAAGAATTATAAGGAACCAACATATACGATAATATTTCCTTAATAGTCGGTATTTGAAAACTGTGCGGACCATTAATTTTTATGAGTCCTTGCAGATGACATGTTATTGGATGTAATGAAAAGAATTAAATAGCAATTTTAAGGAATTTCAAATGCCCGAAGGAGCGTGAAGATAGCGAAAAGGGAGAGAAAAAAGTCGAATCATTTCATCACATGATGTAAATGGCTGTTAGCCTTTTTTTCTTGCTCAGATCGCTTATCACGTGATTGTTTGCAATTAATAATCGATAAAAAGAATGTGATAAATGAGAGACTTGATAAAAATGAAAAGGTTTTTAGAAGAAAGAAAAAAAAGACAGAAAAAAAGAAAGAAAGAAAGTAATAGATGTAGTAAAAAAAGTAGAAAGAAGAAAACGGAATATTGAAAAGGCGTATTGAATGGAAGAAAGAAAGAAAGAAAGAAAGAAAAATAGTGATTGAAAATGCTTATAGAATGACAAAAAGGAAGAAAGAAAATGAATTCTGGAAAAAGTTTATTGAATGACACAGAAAAGAAAGAAAGAAAGAAAGAAGAAAAGAAAGAAGAAAAATAGAAAGAAAAAACATGGATGTTGAAAAGGTTTAAGAAATAACAAAAAAAAAATGAATGAAAAAGAGAAAGAAAGGAAAAAGAAAAAGGAAAAAAGAAACATGGATAATAAAAAAAAGAAAAAAAAGAAAAAAGAGAAAGAAAGAAAAAGAACAGAAAGGAAAACACAAAGAAAGAAAAAAGAAAGGGAGGAAGAAAGATGAACATTGAAAATGTTTAATG
The DNA here is from genome assembly GCA_963585895.1 of Sepioteuthis lessoniana. Lineage (NCBI taxonomy): Eukaryota > Metazoa > Mollusca > Cephalopoda > Myopsida > Loliginidae > Sepioteuthis > Sepioteuthis lessoniana. Next base: position 14,554,771 of record OY757940.1, on the reverse strand, counting down.
AATGGTAAAGAGAAAGAAAGAAAGAAAGAAAGAAAGATAGAAAGAAAGAAAGATAAACTTTGAAAAGACTTATTAAATGAAAAAAAAAATGAAAAATGAAAAAAAAAAATGAAAGAAATAATAAAGATGCATATTGAAAAAGTTTATTGAATGAAAAAAAAAAGGGTAAAAAAATGAAACAAAAAAAAAGATGAAGGCTTAATGAATGACAAAAAGAAAAAATGCAAAAAAACAAAACAAAACAAAAAAAAAACAAAGATGGCTACTACAAAAAACTCATTGAATAACAAAAAAAAAAAAAAAACAGAAGAAAGACCGAAATCTAGATACCATTAAGGCGTATTGAATGAGAAAGAAAGAAAGAAAGAAAGAAAGAAAGAAAGATTGCTATTGAAAAGTATTATTGAATATCTAAAAGAAAGAAAGAAAGAAAAAAAGAAAAAGGTAAAGGAATGGGATATATTGAAACAGCCATTGAAATAAAAGAAGAAAAAGAGAGAATGAGTGAAATATGGATATTGAGAAGGTTTATTGAAAGAAAGAAAGAAGGAAAGAAAGAAAGAAAGAAAGAAATGGAATATACTGAAGCGATTATTGAAATGAAAAAAAGAAAAAGAAAGAGTGAACGAATGAAAGATGAATATCGAGAAAGCCAATTGCAAGAAAGAAAGAAAGAAAGAAAGAAAAAGATAAATAAACTAGATATATCGCAATGTTTAAAGAAAGAAAGAAAGAAATGAATCTTCTTTTTTTTCTTCATCCTTAGAATAAATACTAGAACCCCTAAAATCACTTCATCGAATCAATCAAGTGACCGGATTTCCGTAGGATTGATAACCTTTTGACACTGTATTGATCATTGTTCAGTACAAGTCAATGAAGATGGGGGGGATGTGGGCATTGTGTAATTGGCCCAGGGCCAGAACAGATGCTAGTATTTCAGGCTTAGGAATATGACGCACTGAGAATTTCTGTGAGAACTTGTGAAACAAAATGCACCTTGGAGATCGATGGTAACATTTTTCACTCAGGATTTTCTTGCGTCTCTTGTCATGGATTAAATACTGGTTTAGTAACACCAACAATATTCCTCGGCCTCCATTGTTTTTATCTTGTGCAACAAGCATTTAATTGGCATAAGTCCGTTCGATGAGATATGGTCTAACGGCTAAAGGCACAAAGAACGGAATCAACCTGCCGAGTTCAAAATGCCATCTGAAACAGTTTACATTCAGTTCACACTAATGCCCTTGAAGAAGGTTTGACTACTTTTGTTGTATAGCCATGACCAACTCTACAAACACATAATACATATACATCTACATATGCATGCAGAATCATAACGAAGACACAATAAAGACGAGCAACACACGTCTTTAGAAAAGTATACCTCTCACTTTATTGAGTGAGAGGGAGTTGCAGACCGAACAGAACTGCAACATTTTGACCCCCACTCTTATGGCCATCAGCGTTTCTTTCCCGTTCTCCTGGGCTGCTCAACCGGGGGCCCGGAAGCCCAACCTCTCTGTGTGCTGGTTTTATCAACCGCATCTTATCTCCAACTCGTCTGATCCCCAACTGATTTCTCGGGGGCCTGAGGGCTCCCTCTGCTGGGTGTTGGCTTTCTCTACCGCATCTTGTCTCCAACTCGTCTGATACCCAACTGATTGAGTTTCCTGTGCATTGAGTTATATAATAGTTCACCACCCACCTTCTTCTTGTGGGCGTCACAATTTCGCACTCACTCAACCTATCCACGGTCAAGGCTATAATATCCTGATATTATTTATACAGGTGCATTTCCTATTTTGACAGCCCGGCCGTGTCGAAGGTCAATATACAACACTTTCTCATAACTCTGTTGGTGGGGTTTAGGATATACTGACTGAATTTCCTGTAGAGGGGTATTAACCCCCACCCACCCACACAAAAAATATAGGGGTGTCCTGGATGTGACACTAAACCGCACTTGATGTTGAGGTACCAGGTCTGGAAATTTGGAGGTGGAGTTCCCCTTCATGGTCATTACTCCCAGTTCCACTCTGATCTGGAATGGTTGTGTCTGTTAGTGTCCAATCTATGGCTCAAATAGATCAGTTTAAAATTTATTTGTATTCGATAAGATTGTGTGCAAAAAAAAAAAAAAAATTTTAAGAAACAACTACACAAAACATGTAAATATAAACAATGAACGCAGTTCTCTAACCTGTTGGCCTAAAATAACCACAGACGAGTTGACATGCCATTAAAATCAATAAATCAATCAATCAATCCTAAACCTAGCTATGGAGGCTCTTTAGTTTTAGATAGCAATGCATCATTATAATTATTGATTCTAAAGAATGTAATGTCATTTTTTTATCGTTAGAAAATAGCGTAACGGTTATCGTCTTGATTAAATAGACTCGGCGATCTGAGTTCAAATCCTGGAGGATACTGTTTGCATTTCACTTCTCGCGAACGTCCAAGCAGAAAACACGAATCCATCACTTCTTACTGCTATAGGTAAATAGCAGGTCAGGCTGCGCTCTCTAGCCTTGGTCGGGCAACAAGCTTAAGAGAAGGAAAAACACTAAATTGAAAGCACGCAGTATCAGGTCAGTGATCGGTGCTTGCATCTGGTACCATTTAACACAGTGCAACGTGTTACATGTTACTTGTAGAAGAGGTGGGCACCATTAAGTAATCCTGACGTCACCCTGAGATATACTTGGCATGGCCCCTTAACAACCTTATAGGATATGGGAGATGATTTTTATCATTAAGGGTTTTCGGAATATTGTCTTCGTCTTTGTCGTTATTTCCACAACGTTTCGGCCGAGATATCCTCCGGCCTTCTTCAGGTGTTTGTCGAACTTGTGAATTTACACGGAACTTCGAACTACGTGCTTTATTGAATGCATGGGGTTACTTGTCCTGATTCCGTTAGCCATAACCGGATACAAGCGTTAAGAATACCTGTATTATTACTTACCTGCAGTCAGGATTGAACCTGCAACTTCCAGATGATTGTCACCTTAGAAGCTTAGGGAACCAACGCCTATAACCGTTACACTGTGTCCTGCTCGAAGAACACTTGAAGAAGGCTGGAGGACATATCAGCCGAAACGTTGTGGAAATAACAATAAAGATGAAGACGATAGTCCGAAAACCCTTAATGATGAAAATCAAAGAAATCCTATTTGTCTCATCACTTGTTCATACTGATTGGTTGGTTGCATTTTACGACATTGAAGATTGTCAAATCCCATATCCTGTTCGTATGTGGGCACGTATATGTAGAAAAAGGTAAACGGAAGAAAAGATATACGTGGTGCTGTTAATAAGTTTCCAGACTTTTTTGTACAGGCATTTAAAATTGTCGTAGACTCTTGAAAATTCACTATGTTATTGCTATACTTATTTTGAGATGACTGACCAATTTTTATGATTTAAGCTTCAAATGAACAGCTACAGTAGGAATTGGAATACACCCTACTAGAGCCTGATTGTCGCAGCTGATGAATTTCAAAAATGCTATCTTTAGAAGAAAAATAGGCTATAAAATTCTGTTTTAAACTTGGAAAAAATCCTGCCACAGAAACAACGTATGGAATGCTTCAGACTGCTTTTCGACAATCGAGCATCAGTTTTGAGTGGCATAAGAGATTCAAAGAAGCCAGGAAGTCTGTGAGGGATGATGAGAGGTGTGAGTGGAGTAAGGAAGTCAATACACCAGAGTTGATTGGCCAAAGGGTTAGGGTTAGGGTTACTATGTTTAGGTTTTAAGGGAGTTCAGGAAGAGATTCCGTCGGAAGAAGCCAGCACTCTTCAAATCGGGTCAGCGGCATTTCCACCAGGACAATGTACCGGTCCTCAACTCCATCTCTGTCATAGACTATTTGACCAAGATGGGCATCAAGACACTTCCTCACCCTCCCTATAGTCGAGACCTTGCTCCCTTTGACTTTTGGTTATTCCCTAAGCTCACAGACTGTCGTTATGAGACAATTGAGGAGATGAATGAGGCTGTGACGAAGGTCATTGACATACTCACACAAGAGGACTTCCATGAGGTCTTCCA
>OY757940.1:14460708-14545708 GCA_963585895.1 Sepioteuthis lessoniana | reverse complement strand
ACACATACACACATCTATGATTTGTAAGCGAATTGTTCGTAAGTAACTTTATTTTTACATGAGCCCGAGCTCATTTGTAGATAATACGTTGTAGGTAATACGTTGTAGGTAATACGTTTCAAGTATTACCTACACAAAAAATTATAGATATTGCTATCTAAGAGGCCTGGGTTCAATCCCAGGTCGCGTCATACCAAAGACTTTTAAAATGGTACTTGATATCTCCTTGCTTAACACTCAGCAATATAAAGTACGTATCAAGGATAAAGTGAAACAACCCAGGGAAAGGAGTAGCGCCTTCTTCTACACTTCGGTGTAGTAACTATCGAAAAGGGAGCCTTTGGGTCACCCTCGACTACGTTCGCCAATAACAACAAAAAATTGCTATCGAACAGAAATAATTCAATTTAACGTTAATAATGTTCCCGCAAACAGTTTAAATGGTTTCAAGTATTGCTGTCTAGCACAAAGAATTCAATTTGATATGAATAATTTGTTTGCATACAGTTTAAACAGTGTTAAGTATTGCTATTTCAGCGCTATTTACCCTCAGCCACCTTTTTCTAACACGTTTAAGATAAGATAGGGTTGGATACTTGTTTGCCAAAAGAGCAATTTAAAACATACGGTCGGAACAATCATATAAGCGGCGGAGGTTGATATTACTAGCCGATCGATCGGATTAGACCTCTCCGACTGTCCGTCTTGCCTAGCAAGGACCGCATTGGAATGTAGCTGTTGCATATTGACCCTTAACCGATCCGTTAATCAGAGACACACCTATGTGAATAAGTCGTGGGCGCTATGAAATAATATACGCAGATGGCTGCTTGTCACTTGAAGTCAGTGAGGGTCTGAGTCAAAGCCAGTTTACAGTTATTGAGAGCGCTTCACTGGGGCAGCGGCCTACAGGGGTCCCGGTTGGGCACCCCCGGCCAGGAACCCGAAAAAGTTCTAAGTGGGTTCTTGAAAATAACGCAACGTGCTATGGCCAAGAAAAGAAGAAGTTATGGGTCAACAGAGGAATCTGTCTTTGTCTCCATCTGTCTGCACTACTGAGGTTTGATCTCTTTCGAAAGGACAGAAAGACCTGTTTATTTTTTACAAAGAATTGTTGTTGTTCTTCTCTTATTATGACTATATAAGTTAATTTAACATTGATCATTTTCTTGCTCATAGTTTAAATGGTTGTAAGTATTGCAGTCTAGCACTAAGTATTCTATTTGATATTAATCATTTGTTTGCACACAGTTTAAACAGTGTTAAGTATTGCTATCTCAGCCACCGCTTTCTATCACGTTTAAGACAAAAGAGAAACATAGATTCATATTGAACTTAGTAAATCAACAAACTATGATCCTCTTGCACCTGGGCTTCGGGCCTGGTAAACCTATGACCAGCAACGCACGAGTCTCGGCTCGTGCGCAACATCTCCCTCCCCAATTCCTCATTTTAAAAAAGGCCTCGTGTCAAATCCAGCCTGGTGGGAGGTACAGATAAAAAATTAATGCCACGAGCTTGGCTTTGTTCCTATTTTTCCAGAGGCCGCATGGCATTCGTGCCAGGTGGGGGATAAAAGAAAGGCAAAGATTCACATTACACTTGGCTTTTTAGCCTCATGAATCATTGACAAGCATTGACAAGCAGAGATTTAGATTGCACTTAGTAAATCGATGATAAGTAACGGCTCACTTGGGGCCTGGTGAACCAATGACCAGCAGCGCAACCTCCACCTATCCTAATCACCATTTTAAAAAAACTTTGTATCAAATCCTACCAGGTGGGAGGTACGGGTAAATATCAATCTCACGAGCTTGTCTCGTCCCTAGTCTTCTGGGAGTTTGCCTGGCGTTCGTTCCAGGTGGATGTTATTAGATTGAATCTCCTGGTCCCAGGGAGCCTTTGCAGGACTGAGTTGATAGCTTGGAGCTTGAGACTCTCAAATATGAGGAAAGTTCAAAATGACCAAGTACTTTTTTGAATTAGCCACACGTAAGTCTCGATTTGTGGTTGGTTTGGTTTGTTGGGTTTTATGGCATATCAACCTTTGTTGGTTATTTAACGCCAAAACCATTTTTATGTAAATAATCTGTTCTATTTAAAACAATTCAGTTTAGCATAAGTACACAGTTTAATGGTCAAAAACATTTCCATATCAAACTATTCAAGCAGTTATATGTAACAATTTCAGTTAAGTGTAAATACAGTTTTAATGTCGAAAAACAGTTCTATTTCAAATAATTCAGTTAAGCATAAGCACACAGTTTAAATGTAAGTAAAAGTAAAGTTGGCGACCGTAGTCGAGGTCGACCAGAAGGCTTCCTTTTCAATAGCTACTTCACCGAGGTGTAGGGAAGGGCGCTACTCCTTTCCCTGGATTGCTCCATTTTACCCTCGATACGTACCTTATATTGCTGAGTGTTAAGCAAGGAGTGCCATTTTTAAAGTCTTTGGTATGACGCGACCTGTGATTGAACCCAGGTCTCCCGGATCATTGCTGAACACTCTACCCACTGGTCCAAAATCTAAGTACGGTTTAATTGTCAAAAAAAATTCTATTTCAAGCTATTCAGTTTACTCAAACAATTCATTTTAGCATAAGTATGCTGTTAGTTCTCCACTCCGAGCCAGAGTGGACCTGGGAGCGATGGCAATGAAGGGGTACTCCGCATTCCCCAAAGCTCCAGCATTGTTGGAACCTCACCATCAGATTGTTTAGTGTCATATCTAGGACACTTGTTAGGGGGTGTCTTACCCCTCTGCAGAGAAGCAGTCGGTGTATTCTACAGCCCAAGCCGACTGTGCAATCTCGATTTGTGTGTGGCTCCCCAATATAAAATGATCATTTGTTAACTTCCTGATTTGGTGGAAAGTCAGTTAAATATCATTCACAACATGCCCTTTTTTTATTTGGTTTGGTTTGATTTTATGGAATGTCAACTATTGTAGGTTATTAAATGCCAAATACTTTTTTTATACATATAAGTAAATAAAGTTAGCAACCTTAGTCGTGGGTGACCCGAAGGCTCCCTTTTCAATAGCTACTACACCGAGGCGTAGGGGAAGAGCTACTCCATTCCCTGGATTGCTCCACTTTACCCTCGATCCACACCTTATAATGCTGAGTGTTAAGCAAGGCGGCATCAAGTACCATTTTTTGAGTTTTTGGTATGACTCGACCTGGGATTGAACCCCGGTCTCCCGGACCATTGGTGAACACTCTACCCAGTTTTTTATTTTATTTATTTATTTATTTTTTTATTTCAAACAATTCAGTTTAGCATAAATACATTGTTTGGTTCTATTTTACCCATAAATAGGACCCAATCAGGTGCTACCACTCCGGGCCCGAGTGAACCAGGGAGTGACAGCAATGAAAGGGTACTTCGTATTCCCCTAAGCTCCAGCATTACTGAGGCCTCATCATCAAATTTTTTATAGTCATGATCAGGGCACTCATTGGGGGAACCTTACCCCTCTGTAGAGATTTATGAGGCCCGAACGAATTTGAGACAACTCTAACTCAGAATTTAATAGAAGCATCGTTAATCAATAAGTTGGCGATCTTAGTCGAGAGTAAACCGAAGGCTCTCTTTTCAATAGCTACTACACCAAGGTGTAGGGAAGGGCGCTACTCCCTTCCCTGGATGGCTCCACTTTACCCTTGATCCATATCTTATAATGCTGAGTGTTGAGCAAGGTGACATCAAGTACCATTTTTTGAGTCTTTGGTATGACTCGACCTGGGATTGAACCCCGGTCTCCTGGACCACGTGTAATGGTTAGCAAGCTAGACTAGGGAACCTACAGGAGTGAGTTCGAGTCTTATTGGGTACTTCATTCATTCGTCCTTGTACCACATCGAAGCAAAGAGCTTCGTAAATTGCGTTAATCAATAAAGATTAAATAATGATTATACGTATTACATATATATATAGTAAATAACTGAGGGAATTTTGAGGTCGGTGGTGACATAGTTTCGGTTACAAACAGACAAACATAATTTGCATTATGATTCGATGCTTGAAACCATATAACTGTGCAAATTAATTGTGTTTAGTATAGTTACCTGAATCCATAATTGTTTCAAAAAAAGTATCAATAGTTGTCCGGTTACCGGACATTGGCCTTATTGTTAGAGTGTTCGCCAATGGCTCGGGAGACCAGGGTTCAATCCTGAGTCGAGTCATACCAAAGACTCAGAAATGGTACTCGATACCACCTTGCTTAACACTCACCATTATAAGGTACGGATCAAGGGTAAAGAGGAGCAATCCAGGGAAAGGAATATCACCCTCCCCTACATCTTGGTGTAGTAGCTATCGAAAAAGGAGCCTTTGGGTCACCCTCGACTAAAGTCGACAATTTTACTTACTTATCACTAGTTGCTTGAAATCATAAAAAAATGACTGATTTCGGCATTAGATAATCCAGTAAAAGTTTACATGCCACAAAACCAACGTATCAACCAACTTTAAGAAGTCACTCATAGTTATTTTTATCTATTTACATATTCTTTCTTTCTTTCTTTCTTATATGCTCCCACAACCCCGTGGGTTTGAGCTCTCTGGTGAGGGAGTTAACGGTTCTCACTCCCTTAAGGCAAGACTCTTCGAATGAATTGAGCTCTCGGTAGCCGTAAAGCGGATATATATAAACAAAACAAAAGTGACACATAAGCGTCTAAAAATCCCTTCGTTTATATTGAGTTTCCTCTGATTTTGCGGTAGAATTTACAATTGGCGTAAAAGTCAGTCAGGTTTCGATCCCAGCTTCGAGATTCTCTCGTGTCGAGCCACAATGAAGAGTTGTGATACAATGAAACAGTCTGTCTGTGGATGACTATATATATATATATATATATATATATATATTGTGATAGTACCATAAGGTCCTAAGCGGCCTCTTTTGAGTTTACACTGTTGTAAGTGATAACCTAAATGTAAACACGGGTTCGACTCACGCTGCGACTATCAATATCTTATACAAGGCATGCAAAAATAATTCTTTCCTTACTATATATATATATATATATATATTGTTCTATGTGTGAGTGTGCGTGTGTGTGTGTGTGTTGGTTAGTTGGTTGTTTTATTTTACGGCGTACAAACCCTTTCCGGGTCATTTAACGCCGAATTGAGTCATATTGATAAAAGTTACAAACAATTCAGTTTAGTATAAGTACAGCTTTTTGTTTACACAGTTGAATATAAAAACAGTTCTATTTCAAACAATTCAGTTTAGCATATGTGTGCAGTTTCAACACAGAGTTAATTTTAAAAGTAAAAGTAAAGTTGGCCACCATAGTCGAGGGTGACCCGAAGGCTTCCTATTCTATAGCTAATACACCGAGGTGTAGGGGAGAGCGCTACTTCTTTCCCTGGATTGCTCCACTTTACCCTCGATACGCACCTTATAATGCTGAGTGTTAAGCAAGGAGGTATCAAGTATCATTTTTAAAGTCTTTGGTATGACCCGACCTGGGATTGAACCCTGGTCTCCTGGACCATTGGTGAACACTCTACCCACTAGGCCAATGAACCAGATAAAGTAAAGTTGGTGACCGTTGTCGAGGGCAACCAGAAGGTTCCCTTTTGTATAGCTACTACACCGAGGTGTAGGAGAGGGCTATACTCTTTTCCCTTGATTGCTCCACTTTACCCTTGATACGTCCCTGATAATGCTGAGTATTAAGCAAGGAGGTATAAAGTACCATTTTTAAAGTCTTCGGTATAACGCGACCTGGGATTGAACCCTGGTCTTCCGGATCATTGGCGAACACTCTACCCTCTAGACCAATGAGCCGGTTCAGTTCAATATAAAAATAATTAATTTCAAACAATTCAGGTTAGCTTAATTGCACAGTTAAGTTCTATTTTACCCATAAATAGGACCCTAACAGGTGCTACCACTCCGAGTCAGAGTGGACCTGAGAGCAGTGGCAATGAAGAGGTACTCCGTATTCCTCAAAGCTCCAGCATTACGGAAGACTCACCATCAGATTGTTTAGTGTCATATCCAGGACACTCATTGGGGGAGTCGTACCCCTCTGCAAAGATGCAGTCAGTGTATTCTGCAGCCCCAGCTGACTGGGCCAGTGTTTGTGTGTGCGTGTGTGTGTGTGTGTGTGTTTACTCGAACCTTCCCCCACGGGTAGAATGATACATTAAGTAAAATATTCGGTAGAGTAAAACTGGTTTCAATTCAGAGTTTTCCATTTTCCAAGGCTCGTTGCCTAACTAAAGCCAAAGAACCCAGTCTGCCCTATTATTTACCCATAGACCTTTTCGCAGTTGATAAGAAGACAAGACTTTCATTTTCAGTTCAAGCAATGATCACCTACTGAGGAACATCAACGTTAATCTTTCGATAACATTTACTAACTTGTAGGTCCTTACTAATAATAGGTCGATGTTACCAGTCTAAAATCCTCCCTATAAGGCATATTTTTATTTCCTGTGCGTTATATGTATTTACCTAACCCCTCTGCCACGGCCAGAATATGACACAGGGTCAAACTTTAAGAGGACAATGTGCATGTGCATGTGCGTGTTCGTTTGTGTGTGTGCATGTGTATGTGCGTGTGTGTGCGCGTATGTTATGTGTGTGTATATATGCACGTGTGTGTGCATATGCATACGTGTATACGTATGTGTATGCTTGTGTATATATACGTGTGCATGTGTACGTGTGTGTGTGTGTTTATAGAAGGACCATATTGAAGAGGTAGAGGTGACATATCTGCTGTCCGAACTATAATCGTCATGAACAAGCAAGAAAAATTTTATTCATCAATTCGCTGGCCAATGGATTTATAGTTTACACTTTACGGTATATCTTACCTTTTGTTATGACCGGTTATTAAGGGTCAATAAATAAATAACTTAACATGGAGATATGAGTGCCTCACAAATGTATCCAAAGTCTCTGAGGAGGGATCTCCTTGGTTCAACGTACACGAAGACAGACATGGTGCTTACTACAGCTGCTGCTGCTTTCTCTGTCTACCAGCTTAGTTCTTGATGAATATTCTCTTTGGGTAAGTCCATTATTCTGGTCACAGGTGAGTCACTTACAACACCTTTCCTTGCCAAAAAAAACTACGCTTATTAGATAGTTTTTTTGTGGGGGCAGATGCCAATTCAATTATCCAGGTGAGGCCGAGACAAGGCAAAAAACATAATTTTTTTCCTAACAACATACGATAAGATGTCAATGGCACTGGGGTATAGAGACACAAGGGCAAAAATGATGAAGAATACCGTAAGGACTGCAAGATCAACTTACGAACATTTTAGGAACAGTTAGAAACTTATTTGTATATATATATATATATAATTGAGGAATGATTTTTTTTATATTAATCATTTTTCGTTAATTATATTTTATCATTCAGTTTGGTAAGGCTTTGAACCATTCGGGTCCAGGTGCATAGTCAGTCTTATGCCCGCACCGAAAGGATATGATAATCACGATTTGTCATAATAAACCTCCAGACAGGAAATGGGGCTGGAGTGGGGATGACGTCATACAAGAAGAAATGGTCCTGAGAATTGGAGGATTTTGAAAAGACAGTAGATGAGTATTCGACCGTTGGAAGTGCAGCTGAGTTGAGGCGTGAGGTTGAGTTTTTCGGATCTCGACCGGCAGAGATGAATTGAGAACCTAAACATCACATGATGCACCGTGCGTTGGGGTAGGGTCAACATAGCATGGTTAGCGTAGGCTTTTAAGAATTGTGTCTCTCTCCTCGTGTCGCCATGGACCGAAGCCAGAAATTAATAAACGCGTTCGTATCTGAAACTAAAGAGACCGCCTGTATTGTATATGTATTTGTATTACTGTTGTGATTGATATCATTATGGCTATACAATATATATATACATATATATATATATATATAGAGAGAGAGAGAGAGAGAGAGAAATGGTAGATTTTGGTGGATCTGACAAGATGGTAAAAATAAGTGGAAAAGTGGATAAACCAAATACTTGCAACGGGTTTAGTAGAAATATTTCGTACTTTATTCCAGGAAGAACTTCTTCAGATTAAAAAAGTTTTGAGTTTCTTTACATCTTAACAATTGAGGAAATGATTGTGAAAATATAAAAAGATATAATGGGAGGGAATCAGGGTAACTGGAACATCCAGGGAAAGGAGTAGCCCTCTACCCTACACCTCGGTTTAGTAGCTATTGAAAAGGGGGCTTTGGGTCGCCCTCGACTACGGTCAGCTAACAACTAACAACTAACGAGGTATCAGTTGCAAGGAACGATTTCTAAAGTGAAATATGCAGTTTTTTTGGATTGAGTTTTCTTTCTCCTTGATGGCTTGCTTTACTAAGAGTCTTGTCTGTCTTACTTGGACAGCGAAGACACGAATTCAATCTCCCAACACTTCTCCTTAAGTTCAGAGTTTTCCTTCTTTTAGTTTTTTAGGGGGATCCCGTGGCGTTGTGGTTAACGAACTGGACTGCAACATCGTTGTACACAAGTTCAAGCGCCAGTTGCTCTTTTATGTTCACTTTCGGACTAACAGTGTCATATGACCTGACTTAATGATAATTCACATAAAAAAGGAGAAAAAAGAGAACTTGTATAGTTGATTTTGCCGTTTCGGTGGATCACAGTGTCAAAATCAAAGAAAAAAAAAAGACAAGTATTTAGACCCAGCCAGAGAACTAAGAAAGCTGTGACTGTCATACCAACTGTAATTAGAACACTTGGAACGGTTCCCAAAGGTTTGGATAAAGAGCTGGAAGACTTGGAAGCTGGAGGACGAATCGAGACCATCCAAACTACAGCATTGTTGAGACCAGCCAGAATACTGAGAAGAGTCCTGCAGACTTGAGGCGACTTGCTGTCACTCCTGTGAAAAACCATCAGCTAAGGCTGGTGTGAAAAACACGTAAAAAGTAAAATCATAATAATAATAATAATAATAACAACCTGGAAATAGAAACTAAATAAAATGTGGTATCTTAAAACTACCACAAAACTAACACCGTGCCAGTAAATAGTGGGAACCCTGGATATAAGTGATAAAGGGACAGATAAATAAATTTAAAAAATACCTGGTAGTCTAAGTCAACATGAAATACAAAAAACTGCACTTTGCGGCACAGCTCATTTCTTTTAGAGAGTATTATCAATGTAACTGAAAAACATCACCTAAAAGAGGCAAGAAAAATAAATTTATAGAATGTAAATAATCATTACTGTCCCTCACCCTTGGTCTTGGATAAAAACTCGGTGAAGGATCGTGAGAAACCGAAAATAATAATAATAATAATAATAATAATAATAATAATACATCGATACAACGACTCGAAGACTGTACAGAAAAACGCGAAGGAGGACTGATTACAGCTATCAGGAATGATATTAACACGATGGACAACAAAGTGACAACTAGGAAATAAAAATGGGAAGAAAACAACTCCATAGGCATTTTAAACGACTAATAAACAACATCTCACACGAAAAAATCTGGACCTGGCTGAGGAAAGGAAACTTTAAGAGGGAAACAGAATCTCTCCTAATAGCAGCACAAAACAACGCCGTAAGAACCAATCATATCAAAGGGAAAATAGATAATAGATAAGTCGCAACAAAATAGCAAATGTAGGCTATGCGGTGATAGAGATGAAACCATTAATCACATAATAAGCGAATGCAGCAAATTAGCACAGAAGGAGTATAAGACTAGACATGACTGAGTAGGCAAGGTGATCCACAAGGAGATGTGTAAGAAATTGAAATTTGACCATACCAACAAATGGTATATGTACAACCCAACATTTGTCCTAGAAAATGACACACATAAACCCCTTTGTGACTTTGACAAACACACAGATCACCTAATCTCGGCCAGAAGACCAGATCTAAGAATAATCAACAAAAAAAAAGAGAACTTGCAAAATTGTCGACTTTGCTGTCCCGGCTGACCACAGAATAAAACTGAAGGAATGTGAAAAGAAGGATAAGTACCTCGACCTTGCTAGGGAATTGAAAAAACTATGGAACATGCAGGTGACAATTATACCAATTATAATTGGTGCTTTTGGTAGAGTAACTAAAGGATTATTAAATGGACTGGAGGACTTGGAGGTTGGAGGAAGAGTGGAGAGCATCCAAACTACAGCATTATTGAGAACGGCCAGAATACTAAGAAGAGTCCTGGAGACTTGAGGAGACTTGCTGTCACTCAAACTTCGTGAAAGACTAAAGCTGATGTGAAAAACCCTAATGAGTAAATAATAATAATAATAATAATAATTGGTGCACTTGGGACAATTTGCAAAGGATTGGTAAGGGACTGGAAGACTTGGAAATAACAGGACAAATAGAGACCATCCAGACTACAGCATGATTAAGATCGGCCAGAATACTGAGAAGAGTCCTGGAGCTTTGAGAATATTTACTGTAACTCGAATTCTAGTGATAAACAATCAGCTAACGCTGGTATGAAAACCTCATTGAGGAGCTAATAATAATAATAATAATAAAACACAAAAGGAATACAAGACTAGACATAACTGGGTAGGCAAGGTGATCCACTGAGAACTGTGCAAGAAATTTAAAATTTGACCATACTACCTTATGGTATATGCACAAATTGGGGATCGCCGAGGAGAATGAGACGCACAAAATGTTCTAGGATTTTAAGATAAAAACGTATCACCCAATCTCGACTAGACCTTGTGATTGTTAACCACAAAAATAGAGAACCTGCCGAATAGTTGACTTTGCCGTCTCTGCAGATCACAGAGGGAAAATAAAAGAAAACAAAAAGAAAGACAAGTACAAAGCCCTTGCCAGAGAACTTAAAAAAAGCCATGGAACATGTAGGTGGCTGTGGTACCAATCATGAATATTGAGATCGGCCAGAATACTGAGAAGAGTCCTGGAGACTTGAGGAGACTTGCTGTCACTCAAACTCCAGGGGAAAGCCATCAGCTAACGTTGGTGTAAAAATACTCGCAAGCAGTAATATAGTAATATAATAATATAATAATAAATATAATTGGATTGCGAAAAATGGTATAAACATCAAGATGCCTTCTAATTGATAATAACATACCAAAGAGTATAATAAAATAAGTCTTTCTTTACTTCTTTCTCTTCTCTTTCGTCACTCGTTTATTTTTCTTCGTCCAGGAATGCATCTCTTTCAGAATACATCTCTGTATAACTAATTCCACGAGTCTCATTTTTTGACGCATATTCTCGTTTGTTTTTTTCTTCTCGTCTGCTAACTACCAACTATTTTTGTCTCATTTTCTTCATTTTCCATTACACATTCATCCTTTTCTTTTTCTTTTTTTTCTTTTTTTTTTCTTTTACCTTTCTAGTTTCTTCGACATTCATTTCTTTCCACGAGTCAGCACCACTTTTTAAGTTTTTTTTTCTTTTCTTTACCTACGTATGAACTTTTATAAAAGTCTGTGAACATGATTTACTACTACTACTACTACTACTACTACTACTACTACTACTACTACTACTACTTTATAATAATAATAATAATAATAACACTAACAACAACAACAACAACAACAACAACAACAATAATAATAAGCGAATGCAGTAAATTAGAGCAGAAGAAATATAAGACTAGACACGACTGGGTCGGCAAGGTGATCCACTGGGAGATGTGCAAGAAATTCAGATTTGACGATACGAACAAATGGTATATGCACAACCCAGCACCTGTCCTAGAAAATAATACACATAAACTCCTATGGGACTCTGACATACACACGGATCTCTGCATCTCGGCCAGAAGACCACTCCTTATAATAATCAACAAAAAAAGAGAACTTTTCAAATTGTGGATTTTGCTGTCCCGGCTGACCACGGAATAAAACTGAAAAAAAGTGAAAAGAAGGATAAGTACCTGGACCTTGCTAGGGAATTGAAAAAATTATGGAAAATGAAAGTGACGATTGTACCAATTGTGATTGGTGCTTTTGGCACAATAACTAAAGGAATATTAAAAGGCCGAGTAGACGGGTAGAGACTATTCAAATGACAGCATTACTGGCCAGAGAACTAAGAAGAGTCCTGGAGAATTGAGGATACTTGCTGTCACTTAAATTCCAGTGAAAGACTATCAGCTAACGCTGATGTGAAAAACTCTAAAAGAGTAAATAATAATAATAATAATAATAATAATAATAATAGAGACTTTTCTGTTGAAAACGGCTCAAATTCATGCTTTGAAGTGAGATTTTAAGATTTTACAATGACAGATTTCTTTTGCCTGTGTTTTATCAAATCGAATAAATGTAAAGTTTAAAAGTTAAAAAAAAAATGAATAATTCCAATCCTCCCGAAATATTAAAAAAATGACCGCCCTCCATTATCAAGAAAAAAAAGGGAGTTGTAAAATTAAAACCTGTTTTTAAACGATGTATGAATCGTTTAATTTTTTCTTTTTTAGTTTCTCTGTTTAATGGCAATGCCAAAGCCATTTTCGTAGAAGAACAGTAGTGGTACTATTTAACCCATAGCTGGGAGGATAAGGGGGTTCATACCTTTCCCAAGGGTATTTGCCCGAAAGTGAACGTGATAGCACGACTGGAGTACGAACTCGCGTACTACGATTCCGCAGTCCATCGCTTTAACCATTACACCACGAGGACATTCCCTTTTTTTCTTTTTTCTTTTTTTTTAACCCCCCAAGTATGTTATTGTAAAGAATACCAGGTTATATCTGTGTCAGAAACGTAAATAATAATAAACCCCTGGGTCTTGTATATATATTTACCAACCTCTCCGCTCGGGCAGGATATAACACAAGGTCAATTTTTTTAAGCGAAGTTTAACAGGTTTGAATTCAGAGTTTTCCTTCTCACCAAGGCTGATAAACCTAGTCTGCCCAACTATTTACCCATAGCTGAAGGGAGAATAATTGGATTCATACCTTTCCCAAGAGTATTAGTGCAATGTGAAATGCAATCAGTCTCGTCCAGGATTTGAGCTCGTGTCGCCGTGTTCATTTGCTACGACGATAACCATTGCACCACGGGCACCTCCTTGTATAGTCACAGTATACTACGCATGAAAATTGACAAATCCGAATCCATATCAATGTGGGATTCAGGTTTGGGTATCATGATCATAAATACTCCCTTGATAGCCAACATAAAGGACCCGACCGATTTCCAGTGAATGTTGGCCGTTTGAATTTCAGATACACAAACAACGACCACAGCAACGTGTAAACTCAGAGACATTAACGGAAAAAATGAACCTGAAAGAAAACAAGAAAAATGTAATTCATGGAGCAATCCCATGCAAAGAGAGTACAGAAAGAAAAAAAATTAGAGATATTTGGGCAAATTCTGCAAGATTTAATACAAGCCAAAGTCTTGACGACCAAGCGAGAATTATATTAAGGAAAGGTTCGTTTTTAAACTCCTAGATGCTAGAAATATGAGTACAAATAAATAGTGAGGATTCACAGGAAATGCGTTAACCCAGAATACTGTAGAATACACCGACTCTAACTCTGCAGAGGGGTAAGCCCCCCCCCATGAGTGTCCTGGATATAACACTAAACAATCTGATGGTGAAGTTCCAGTGATGCTGGAGCTTTGGGGAATGTGGGGCTCCCTTTCATTGCCATTGCTCCCAGGTCCACTCCGGCCCGGAATGGTAGCACCTGATAGGGCCCTATCTCTGGGTTGAATAGAACTAACGGCATACTTATGCTTAACTGAATTGTTTGACAAAACTGAATAGCTTGAAATAGAAATGTTTTGACAATTAAACTGTGCTTACATTTAAACTGCGTGCTTATGCTAAACTGAATTATTTGAAATGGAACTGTTTTTTGAAACTGAACTTACACTAAACTGATGTGTTTAATATTGAACTGTTTTGATATTTAACTGTGTGTAAAAAATCTGTACTTATACAAAACTGAAGTAGTTGAGTTAGAACTGCTTGACTAAACTGAATAGCTTGAAATAGAAATGTTTTTCACAATTAAACTGTACTTACACTTAAACTGCGTACTTATGCTAAACTGAATTGTCTGAAATAGAACTATTTTCATAAAAATGGATTTAGCGTTAAATAACCTACAAAGGTTGATATGCCATAAAACTCAACCAACCAACCAACCAACTAAGGAATATGTAGCCAAATATTTAAGAAAGATTCCCGACGCCAAAGTGAAATACAAAATATTGAACAGCAAGAACTCTCTGACCCAATAACAAAACAGAATTCTGATAGCCGAAAGACAAGACGAATGTTAATAAAAGAAATCAAAATAAATGTAGAATCAAGAAAATCAAAACTGAATTCAAGATTGTATTACTATCTATTAGAAATGAAGACTGGAAAAAGTTAGGTGGAAACCGAAAAGATGAACAAATGTGTAGAGTGTTCGCCAATGGTCCGGGAGACCGGTGTTCAATCCCAGGTCGAGTCATACCAGACTCAAAAAATGGTACTTGATGCTACCTTGCTTAACACTCAGCATTATAAGACAAGGATCAAGCATAAAGTGGCGCAATCCAGGGAATGGAGTAGCGCCCTCCCCTACACCTTGGTGTAGTAGCTATTGAAAAGGGAGCCTTTGCATCACCCTCGACTAAGGTCGCCAACTTTACTTAATACACTGAACTAAGCGAGAAGAAATCTATCATTACTCACGAGTAAGTTACAGATTGTTTCTCTGAAAACAAAATGGATGCCACAAAGAAATAAGAGAGACTAGTGATTTACAGTATATTGATATGCAAATCCCCAAGGAGAGCAAAGCGAGGCGGAAAAATATAGCCAAGTCGTGGATGACTATAAAAATAGTCTATGATATGGTCCCGCAAGTCTGAATGATAGATTGTCTAAAAATGTACACGATATCAGATAAAGTTATTAGATTCATCAAGGACGTCATGAAAAACTGAAAAGTGGAATTGACAGCAGGAGGAAAAACTTTAGCAGTTGTGAAAATCCAGAGAGGCATCTTCCAGGGAGACGCGCTTTCGTCATTACTATTTGTGATAGAAATGATGCCACTCACTTATATACTCAGGAAGTACCCTGGGAGTTACAAAATCACAAAATCACAAGAAGAAATGTATCTCCTAAAGTACACGGATGATATCAAATTGTAAAAAAACGAAAAAGAATTGGACACGTTGATACAAGCAATAACAATATAGAGCCAGGATATAGGAACGGAATTTGGTATATAAAAATGTGCCATGCAAATAATGAAAAGTGGGAAATGACAAACAACAGAAGGAATAGAACTGTCAAATTAAGAATGAAGCAGAAGTCTTAGAGAAAAAGGAACTTATAAGTACTTTGGAATATAGGAAGCGGACACCATCAAACAAAGATAAAAAAAATAAAATAAAAGAACATTAGTTGTCTAAATTTCTGAGACGAAGCTTGTTGATTTTTATCGTTAAGGTTTTTCGGACTATTGTCTTCATCGTTATTTCCATAACGTTTCGGCCGATATGTCTCCGGCATTCTTCAGGTGTTTGTCGAACTCGGGAACCTTCACGTAACTTTACTGAAACCACGTTTGCCATAACCGGGTACGAGTGTTAAGTATTCCTGTATTGTTACTCGCCTGTAATGAGGACTGAACCTGCAACCTTCAGTGGATTGTCTCCTTAAAAGCTCAGGGAAACCAACGACTATAACCGTTACGCCATGTGTCCTGCTGGACAATTCAGAGTGAATTTTGGGGTATTATAAACTTAATGTTCTTACTTTGGCTAGACTTACTACTATTATGTATGATTTTTTACCTGTGCTCATATTCAGATTATTTTTTTCTTAATGATAAGAAAAGAATACTTCAGAGGAACGAGAAAACTTCTTGAAACCAATCTCTGCAGTATAAATCTTATCAAAGGGATAAACACCTGGGCAGTTTCCCTTGTAAGATACATGGGAATATTCTTAAAATGGACAGGGGAGGAACTCCGACAAATGAACCAGAGGACAAGAAAATTGATACCAATGCTCAAGGCCTAACACCCGAGAGATGACATAGACAGACTATATGTGTAAATTAAAGAAAGAGAAAAAGAAAGAGAAAGAGGACAAACCAGCATTAAAAATAGTAACATCCATCAATACATTTCTATTTCAAGCTATTCAGTTTCGTCAAGTAGTACTAATTTTTTAAAAATTCAGTTTAATTTAAGTATAGTTTTTGTTTACACAGTTAAATGTCAAAATAGCTTTCTTTCAAACAATTCAGTTTAGCATAAGTAGAAAGTTTAAATATCAAAACAGTTATATTTCAAGCAATTCAGTTTAGCACAAGTACACAGTTTAGTTCTATTTGACCCATAGATAGGGCCCTATCAGGTGCTACCACTCCGGGCCAAAGTGGACTTGGGAGCAATGGAAATGAAGGGGTACTCAGCATTCCCCAAAGCTCAATCGTTACTAGATTGTTTAGTGTCATATCCGGACGCTCGTTGGGGTGGGGTCTTACCCACTACAGAAATGAAGTCGATGTATTCTACAGCCCCAGCCAACTCGGCAGTGAGTTAAATGGTTTAAAACATTGCTATCGAATACTAATAATTTTATTTAATATTAATCATTTGTTTGCGCAGAGTTAAACGGTTACAAGTATAGCAAATTATTAGATATTTTTCTTTGACCCATAGATTGGATCTTAACTAGTACAACCACTCCGGGTCAGAGTTGACCCAGAAGTAATGTCAATAAAGGGGTATTCCACATTCGTCAAAGCTCCAGGACTGGAGCCTTGCTATCAGATGTAGTTTAGTGTCATATCAAGGATACTCGTTGGGGGCGGGGAGTTCATTCCCCTGCAAAGATACAGTCGGTATATTCTACAATCCCTGCTGATAAGGCTGAACCCCCCCCACAAATGCTTTTAAATGCTGAATAATACTTATTTTTGTTACTTTTTAATTTTTTCAATGATTTTTCGAAACAGACAAGATCTTTTTCGAAGAAAATTTCTTTAGGCTGAGATAAAGCAACCATTTGCTTGCTTCATTTTGATTCAAATGAAAGTGACGATTAGGACCAAAAAACTTTTTTCATGTCGAGCAAGAAGACAAACGTTTTAATGTCTTGACCAACGAATATCTTTCTTTTTTCTTTTTTTTTTTTTTTACTCTTCTCTAATTCGTTTTTTCTTCCTATCTCCTTTTCTTTCTTTTCTGTCTGGTCTCTCTGTCAGTCTGTGTTTGTTTGTTTGTTTGTTTGTTTTCTTTCTCTCCGTTTCGCACTTTATCTTTTTCTTTTTTACTCTCTATTTGCTTTTATGTTCTTTCTTTCTTTCTTTCTTTCTTTCTTTCTTTCTTTCTTTCTTTCTTTCTTTGTACTTCTTATTTTTTACTTTGTTTCTTTATTTCTTTGCCTCTTTCTTTCTCCCATTTTCACTCTTTTGCTCTAATGTGGTTCTTTCTTTCTTTCTTTCTTTCTTTCTTTCTTTCTTTCTTCTTTTCTCCCACTTATATTCTTCTTTTTTAAACTCTCTATTTGCGTTCTGCGTTTCTTTCTTTGTTTCTTTGTTTCTTTCTTTTACCTCTATTCTTTCTTTCTTTCTTTCTTTCTTTCTTTCTTTCTTTCTTTCTTTCTTTCTTTCTCCCACTTATACTCTTCTTTTTTTAACTCTCTACTTGCCTTTCTTTCTTTCTTTCGTTCTTTCTTTCTTTCTCCTCTATTCTTTCTTTCTTTTTCTTTCTTTCTTTCTTTCTTTCTTTCTTTCTTTCTTTCTTTCTTTCTTTTGCCTCTATTCTTTCTTTCTTTCTCCTCTATTCTTTCTTTCTTTCTCCTCTATTCTTTCTTTCTTTCTCCTCCATTCTTTCTTTCTTTCTTTCTTTCTTTCTTTCTTTCTTTAGCCTCTATTCTTTCTTTCTTTCTTTCTTTCTTTCACTTATACTCTTCTTCTTTTTAACTCTCAACTTGCTTTTCTTTCTTTCTTTCTCTCTTTCTTTCTTTCTGTTTCCTGAACATCTAAACAACTTCATCACACATCTTCAACAATGTATTTTCACCTGTCGATGTAACTCCACAGCTTACTCCACTCTCTCACACAGAACATAAAACTTTCATTCATTCTTTTTAATACTTTCTGCTTTGTCTTCATTCCATTCCTCTTTTGTACACTTCATCAACATTTTTCCTCATCTTAAAAAAGAAAAAAATCCACCCGTTTCTTCCATAACATTTCCCCCTATATTCTTCCACCCTGAACGCAATGGTCTGGGTCTATAAGTGCAGTTTCAACAAACTGGTCAATTTTCTTGCTATTTTAATTAAATCACTTGAATGTTAGCTTTGCAGAACAAATAATCAAATAAATATAGCGAGAACCCCCCCCCAAAAAAAAACAAAGAAGAAATAGAAGAAAAATGGCGGAGTTTTGGTTTTCAAACACGATCGACCCAAAGATAATGCGCATGCGTGGTTGAAAAGGTGTTTCCAAGTCTTTTTTGCCTATTTTTCTGAAAACGAAATCGTTACTGACAATTAAATGTACTAAAATCATATTGCTGAAAAGGGAATGAATTCTCACACACACACACACACACAGTCATACACACACACATAGAGAGTCAAAGACACAGACACAGACACAGACACATAGACGCACACACACAATCATAGATACGCACACACACACACACACATAGATACACACACTCATACACACACACACACAGAGTCAGAGTTACAGATACAGATAAACACACACACATTCACACTCACACGACATCACCGATACATACACACAACTTTGAAAGAAGGATGTATTTCTTATTGATTAAAAGAAGTATATATATATATATATATATATATATATATATATATATATATATTTCATGTATTTCTATTTTAGGTTAATCGCTAATTCTGGCAGAGTGAAAAAAAAAACAAATGATCCAATTTGTGAATAAACAGATGCACAAATTTTATTTGGGAAAAACCCTTTAAAAAAGACTAAAAACATGCGTATCATCCGAAAAAAAAATCAACCAATATCGTAATGTCTAGCCAAAAGAAAAAAAAAAATGGTAGAGGATTAAGTAAACGAAGAAAGTGCTCGATAGGGAGTATAGCAAACATTAATATAAGTACCTAATAGATCAGAAAAAAAATCTACCTAGGTTTCACCTTTCCGGATCATCAGGATAAAACTTACCGATGAGGGTTTGGCAAACTACATTTTATTGATTAAAAAATCTTCACAACCAAACGCAATTTGCATAAATATACAACAATTTATTGATTAAAACCACTCTGGGAAAAATATCCCACAAGGTATGGGTAGAAAAAAATCTTTACCTACCAAGCAAATTATTCTTTCTATGCTTACAAATAAACTTCAGACGTATCATCATGATGATGATGTCGTACCACCAGCATGGATATCCATGACCCTCTCTCGCCACTCCTCCCTATCGGTCATCGCTTCTGGCAGGTCCTCCGGGCTATATCCCGTATCCTCACAGAGCTGCTGTAGGTTCTCGCTGGTCACCCTGCTTTAGCTCGGTCATGTGCGGGGGTCCATAGGAGAACATCACTTATGAGCTCGTCCCTGCTTCTCCATCAGTGTCCTGCATGTTTGGTTCGACTAACTTGGATAGTTTTCGTGATGGGAGGCAGAAATAGTATAGTTGGTGCCTTGTGAAGTGTTGCCTCCAGGACTTGTTCAAAATTGCTTGTGTAGTTGTCGTCTGGCCTTTTCTCCATCCGTTTAGTTAGCGTCCATGTAGTGCATCCATATAGCAGTATCGACACGATCGCTGCTTGGAAGAAACTGCGTTTCATTTTATCGGTCGGGTCTGACTTCCATATGCCCGATAACCTATTGATAGCTATCCCTGCCTTTGTTAGTCACGTGTCGATGTCTTTTTCGATTGATGAGACACTGCTTCCTAGGTAAGTGAACTTATCAACTAGTTTCAGAGAGCTACCACCTAGTGTGGAAATAAAACAATTTAGTATTTAGTAATTCGTATTTATTGATGCCGTTTTTTATTATCAAAATTAATAATAAAAAGGTGGAACAGAACTGGCAATAACCACATAGATAAAACAATGTGTATTCATATATATGTTGTATATTGACCTTCGACCCGGCCAGACATGCCATTCCAAAGACGCAGAAGTTCCATATTCCATTGGTGTAGGCGGGCTTGGCTGACAATATGGGACAAGGTAAAATCCCACGGTACAGTCAGACTGATGCACCGGAAGAGAGTGATCTGGGAACTGCATGACAGTTATTTCCGCTCGATGACAATCAAACATGCCATTCCAAGGACAGCGGAAGTAACACATTCTGATATCTTAAGAGTAAGATATCCGACTGACGTAAAACCTCAGCTTGGACGATTTCGCGAGTCTAGCCCCACAGCAGAGTTGTTATACAACGAAACAGTCTTTCTGTTGATTACAATATATATATATATATATATATATATATATATATATATATATATATATATATACCGTGTTCATTTCCTATGACGATACAATTACTTCTTATATATATATATATATATGGAGAGGTGCTCGTAGGGTAATGGGTATTGTTGTAGGAAAGGGACTTGGTGACTCGAGATCAAACCTTGGACGAGGTTGTTTACATTTCCATATCGCTAACATTTTTGGGAAAGGTATAAATCCAACTATTCATCCTCAAGCTATTAAATAGTCGGGCAGACCGAGCTCTTTAACCTAGGTATGGCAGCCGGTTTAAGGGAATGAAAACACTGAATTCAAACCAGTTAAACTCCACTAAGAAATTGACCTTGTGTCATATCCTACTCAAGCGGTGGGTCTGATATATATATATACATATATATATAATCAGGCCAGTGGCATAATAGAGTGTTCATCAATGGTTTGGGCGACCTGGGTTCAATCCTAGGTCGATTTATACCAAATACTCAAAAAATGCTATTTGATGCCTCCTTGCTTAACATTCCGCATTATAAGATAGGGATCAAAGGTAAAGTGGAGCAATCCAGCGAAAGGAGTTGCGCTCTCCCTTACACCTCGGTGTGGTAGCTATTGAAAAGGGAACATTCAGGTCGCCTTCGACTACGGTCGGCCAACTTACATATACATATATATATATATAAGGTGAATATAAAAGCTTTGTAATACTGTTGGCGATTGTATCTCTTGCAGACCACCTTCAAAGAGGGTGTCTTATGTATGCTACAAACCTGTATCCAATGGTGAGGCTCCAGTTCTGAAGCTCTGGGAAGTGTAGAGTATCCGCTGTCATCTATTGCAATAAAGACACATCACAAAGATTTATCTCTCACTGGCACATGGCCATATATTCAGGGTGTCTCCTGCGGATTGAACTCGTTACAGTAGTAACTAGTCTGCGAAAATCACTTCCCTACCACTATGTCAAGACGATGCGAAGAATGTTTGTTATAAAGTTATATATGACAGAGCATCCAGTGAGATTCGAACTCACTAATCCATGGTGAAAGTCTCTCATTTCTTTCTTCGAATAATTCCAACCGTTTTTTTTATCTGTTTCATGCCTTAATTCCCAAATGGCAGTCATATTTGTTTCAGGCCTTTTTATTCTGATTGTCTTATCCATAAGCTGGTTATTCTTAAACTCTATTCATTTCATGTTCTTTTATTCGTCTATTCTCAAATTCCCAAACCATTAATCTGCGCACGTATAAAACCATTGACTAATTCCCCGAACACCCTCGTTTTTGATTTGCCCGAACAACTTAAATGCTATCATCTCACAAATGACTTTGATTTTAAAGAAGCAATTAGAATCAATTCTTTCAATTCCGAAAATACAACCCTTTGTGTTCTTGTATTCCTGGACATATTCAATATCCTCTTTTAAAAGAATTGCTTTCATTCGTTTTTATTCGTTTTTAAGTGTTTCCTTTTCTTTTTTTACATTTGACGCTCCGAACATAATTCCTTCTGTTTACTTCCACAGAAATTAGCACAGATATAGGGATCACAATAACAACGGTAGATAAAGAAAGTTTTCAGCTACAAAACAGATTGTCAATACTATTGGTTATGCATTTTCGTCAGATATGAACAATCTCAGATTATTCATATTTACCTATCCATCTACTTATCTTAGATCATATCTCTTTTTATATATATATATATATATATATATATATATATATATATATATATATATATATATATATATATATATATCTTTAAGAAAAAAACCAAAGACCGGTTAATGTAGGATTATAAATTTATTTCCATCCTGTTTTTCAGTTTCTGGTGTAAACCAAAAACACGAAGAAAAATATAACAGGACTTCTTCAGACAGCTCCTGAATGATTTTCTTGTCCTGAAGGAATTACTCCCAACTCTGGTTTAACTGGACCGAATAATACCTACATATATATATATATATATATATATATATATATATATATATATATATATATATATATATAGATAGATAGATAGATAGATAGATATATGAGTTTGTGTGTGTGTGTGTGTCAAACTGTTCAGTATCTATCTATCTATCTATCTATGTGTGTGTATGTATGCCCATGCGAATATATATATATATATATATATATATATATATATATATATATATATATATATATATGTGTGTGTGTGTGTGTGTGTGTGTGTTTTTACGTGTGTGGTTACATCTTTCAATCAGTTCAGTATCTATCTATCTATCTATCTATCTATCTATTTAAGTGTGTATATGTGTGCTCATGCGTATATATATATATATATATATATATATATGTGTGTGTGTGTGTGTGTGTGTGTGTGTGTGTGTGTGTGTTTAAGTGTGTGATTACATCTTTCAATCAATTCAGTATCTATCTATCTATCTATCTATTTAAGTGTGTATATGAGTGCTCATGCGTATATATATATATATATATATATATATATGTGTGTGTGTGTGTGTGTGTGTGTGTTTAAGTGTGTGATTACATCTTTCAATTAATTCAGTATCTATCTATCTATCTATCTATCTAAATTCAATCAGTTCATATTACAAGATTTATTTAATATCATCTTAATCTGACACATCTGAATACATTTGGGACATGGCCATCGTCATGGCACGCCCACTTAGGAGCCATTTCACTTCGCTATCTAATTGGTTTGCATGACTATCTTTCGAATAACTGCACTACAGTAGGTGTCCAAACTTAGCTTAGTGTTGTATAGCCACATAATACATATACATATGCATGCAGAATCATAACGACGACACAATAAAGACGAGCGACACAGTTCATTAGAAAACATATACCTCTCACTTTATTTGAAAGGGTTCGAAAGGGTTACTAAAGGTTTTACTGTGTGAGAGGTGAGTTGGAGGCTGAACAGAACTGCAATATATTGACCCCCACTCTTATGGCCATGACAGCGTTTCTTTCCCGTTCTCCTGGGCTGCTCAACCGGGGGCCTGGGGGCCCAGCCTCTCTGGGACATGGTCCTCATTCCAGCATCTCCTCTCCAACTGACTGACTTCCTGTCTTCACCCGGGTTATATAATTGTTCGACATTCACCTTCTTGTGGGCGTCACAAATCGCACTCATTCAACCCGTCCACGGTCACGGTTATATCCTGATATTCCTCGACTGGATGCACCTGTTATTTACACAGGTGCATTTCCTATTTTGACAGCTTAGCCGGGGTCAATATGTTACATAAGTCTGCCACAAGACCAACATTTCATGACATTTAAACTTACTTCCATATTAACCCGTCAAGGGTTATTTTATACCAAGAGGTTTGGGAATCGTGGTCATATTTACAATTTTTTTGAAACTGTTTCTTAAGAGTCTTTTTTTAACACGGTCCTATCGAATACGAATAATTTTAAACAGATATATCTGACACTTAATTGGGACCCTAACAGGTACTACTAATCCCAGTCAGAGTGGAACTGGGAGTAATGGCAACAAATTAGTATTTCACATTCCCCAGATCTTCAGAAGTGGAGCCTCGCCACAAGATACAGCTTTTAGTGTCTTCTAAGCCCTACTCACTGGGCTATTACTTGTTCGGGTCGGGGAGTCAGGACTGAACTCAACGATGTGGTGCAAGAAAATCGTTTGCAAACCACTGCGCTACAGCAACGTGTAATTAGTATTTATTTGAAAAGTGACTTTAGCTCGACACAAGGCGAGGAATTTAAGGTTCTCAGAAAGAACTGAACTTAGTAACAAATGTTTATTATAGATGATGACCACTTCTTCGTGGTGAGACGAGAAGTGAACTGCTCTACGCAACCAAATTGGTGCAGTCCAGTCCTCTGGGGCTGTAGAATACACCAGCTGTATCTCTGCTGAGGGGTGAGACTCCCCCAACGAGTGTCCTGGATATGACACAAAACAATCTGATGGTGAGGCCCCTGTAATACTGCAGCCTTGGACAATGCCATCGCCCCTAAGTCCACTCTAGCCCGAAGGGGTAATTCCTGAGAGAGTCCAATCAATGGGTCAAATAGAACTATTTGACATTTAAACTTTGTGCAAACAAATGCTAAATTGAATTGTCAAAAATAGAACTGTTTGATCATTTAACTATGTGTAAACAAATGACTGTTGTTTAATTGAATTGTTAGTGGTACATAGCAATACTTGGAACTATTCAATTTTGACTTATGCTTAATTGAATTGTTTGAAATAGAACTGTTTGATTATTCAACTGTGTGTAAACAAACGACTGATGTTTAATTGAATTGTTCGTGCTACATAGCAATACTTGGAACCATTTAAATTTGTTAACTTATGCTAAATTAAATTATTTGATCCTTTAGCTGTGTGTATCTAAAATGTGTTTACAAATCATATATTTAATATATATGTAAAAACAGGATTTGGCATTAAATAACTAACAATGGTTGATTTACCAGGAAACCCTACCAACCCAAATCATGTATCTAATATATACATATATATGTATAAAGAGGATTTGGCATCAAATAATCTATAATGGTTGATATGCCATAAAACCCAACCCAACCAAATCATATATATTTAATACCTATGTATAAAGAGGATTTGACATTAAATAACCAACAATGTTTGATATGCCCTCAAATTAAACCCTGCCAAACCAAATTGGTGACCATAGAACTATTACAGGCGCTCTGAATATTTTATTCTTATTAATGAGCTCAGCCAATCATCTTTTAGACCGTTTACATTTAATGACAACAAACACTTTATTTAAATATCTATCATGTTAGATAAACTTTTTTTCACCATATGTTGTATTGTCATCTACAGATGCAGCATCATAACGACACAATAACAAAGACAGACGCAGGAAGACTTCTTTATAAAAACATTTACCTCTCACTTAATTGCAAGGGTTCGAAAAGGGTTACTCAAGGTTTGCGTGTGAGAGGGATCTGGAGAGCGAACAGAAACTGCAATATTCTGACCCCCACTCTTATGGCCGTCAACATTGTGTCTTTCTCGTTCTCCTGATGCTCAACCGGAAGCCCTGGGGTCCAACTTTGCTGTGTGCTGGCTTTCTTTACTGCATCTTATCAGCAACTTCTCTGGTCCCCAAACTCCATCGGGATTCCCGAGGGCCCTCTCGGCCAGGTGTGGCTTTCCCTACCACATCTCTTCCCCCTCCGACTGGCACTCGAACTCCACTGTCTTGACTTCTGTCTTGACTGAGTTATATAATAGTTCAACGCCCACTCGATCACCCACTCGATCTTTGAAATCGCATATTTGATCGTCATCAAGCGGAAATAACTGTCATGCAGTTCACAGGTCACTCTCTTCCGGTGCGTCAGTCAATGAGTGTACCATGGGAATTTTTTTATCTCGTCCCATTTCATCAGCCAATTTCCGCCCACGCGATTTCCTCTCATAACTGCCATTAGAATGTGTCACTTCCTTCCGGTGCATCACCTTGGAATGGCATTTTTGGCTGGGTCAAAGGCCAAAATATAACACATATAAAAAGAACCGATTTACCTATTTAAGAAATCAAAGTTATAATTTTTTTCCTGTGATATCGTTTTCCGATATATAGAAATACAAGACCTGAAGGGAACCATCTAAGTTAACCTTTCAACAACATTTACTAACTTATAATTCGTTGTCACTCGTTTAAAATCCTTCCTGTAAAAAGTATTTTTCCTGTGTTGTATTTACCCAAACACATTGTCACGGCCATGATTTGATACAATGTCAATTTCTAAGAGGAGTGAAGCTGGTTTACCCATAGCTGGCGGGGGGTATGAGAGAGAACAGGTAGGTTCATGCCTTTCCCAAGGGCATTTACCCGAAGTGAAAAGCAAATAGCCTCGTCTTTATATGGAAGTGGACATGACATCATTTTGAAATCACGTGACAACGACGGTTTACAACCGGTGACATAGTTCTCTCTCTCTCTCTCTCTCTCTCTCTCTCTCGCCTCAGTGTTTTCACATTACTCTCTGCTGTTTATGACCTCCTCCCACTTTGTTGTATGCTCCCCTCCCTCATAGTACACCTTAATCATTCGTAACAATATATTTTATCAGCTTTCTTTCTTTCTTTCTTTCTTTCTTTCTTTCTTTCTTATGTTGTCTCTTTCTTTTCCTTTTTAAGTTTCTCCGTTCCCTATTACACACTCTCTCTTTCGTCCTCTCTCTCTTCCCCTCTCTCTCTCTTTTATTTTTTTCTCTTTGTTTGATGGTACCTTATTCATTTCTTCTATTTCATTCTTTCTTTCTTGTTGCTGTATTATTGTCTCCTTTTCTTCTTTCTTTCTTTCTTTCTCCCAAATTGTCCTCTATTATTTTCTTCCTTCCTTCCTTCCTTTCTTTCTTTCTTTCTTTCTTTCTTTCTTATAATCTATTTTTGCTTTCTTCTTCTTCTTCTTCTTCTTCTTCTTCTTCTTCTTCTTCTTCTCTTTTAACACCTCTCACACTCATTCTTTCACTTTTAACTTTTTTTTTTCACACCCTTTTTTTCTTTCTCTTTCACTTAATCCTACTCTCCCACAATCAAATTTTCCCTCTCTGCTTTCCATCTTACTCCCATCCACCTCTTGCATTCGCCATCTTATAATGGTGGATGTTAAGTCGTCTACTTCTTTTGTTTTCCCCGGGCCATTTTTATTATTTTTTATTATTTCCTTTTGTTTTATTTTATCGTTCATTCTCCTCTTTTGTCTATTTATTCAATTTTTCTTGGAGATATTTTTCTCAAATCTCAATCATTTTCATTTTATTTTTATTCTAGGCGTCTATTGGGACATTTTTGTCTTCTTTCCTTTTCTTCATTTGTTTTTCTTATCGAATTTCACCGTCGGGAATTTCTCTTTTTTACCAGATTTGTTCTTTAATATTGTTTTCAAACTTATATTTGTCTTTTACTTCAGCATTGTATAAGGAATCATTATAAAATATTAGCAAAATATATAGCCTAGCGCAAGACTTGATCATATCTCTTGAAAAAAAAAAATGGTCGAAAGAAAAATCTGCTGAAAAGCAATTTTGTTACAGACTAATATTTTAGCGTCTGAATAGAATTGGTAAACTAATGCAAACATAGACCTTAATACAAGATCGGTCTATTTAAGTACAGCCTTGTCGGCTGGAATTGTAGAATACGCCAATTTCATTTCTGCGGAGGGGTAGGCCCCCACCCCCACCCAACAAGTGTTCTGGTTGATTGGTTGGTTGGCTGATTGGGTTTTATGGCATATCAACCTTTGTAGGTTATTTAACGCCAAATCCATTTTTATGAAAATAGTTCTATTTCAAACATTTCAGTTTAGCATAAGTACGCAGTTGAAATGTATGTACAGTTTAATTGTGAAAATCATTTCTTTTTCAAGCTATTTAGTTAAGTTAAACAGTTCTAATTCAGCTAATTCAGTTTAGTATAAGTACAGATTTTATTTACACACAGTTAAATGTCAAAACAGTTATATATTAAACAAATCAGTCTAGTCTGAGTACATTTTCAATGTCAAAAACAGTTCCATTTCAAATAATTCAGTTTGGCATAAGCACGCAGTTTTAATATAAGTACGGTTTATTTGTCAAAAGAAATTCTATTTCAAGCTATTCAGTTTAGTCAAACAATTCAGTTTAGCATAATTATGCCGTTAGTTCTATTTAAACCATAGATAGGGCCCTCTCAGGTGCTACCATGCCGGGCCAGAGTGGACCTGGGAGCAATTGCAATGAAGGGGTGGTCCGCATTCCCCAAAGCCCCAGCATCACTGGACCTCACCATCAAATTGTTTAGCCTTATATCCAGGACACTCATTGGGGAGCGGAGTGTTATCCCTCTGCAGAGGTGCAGTCGGTATATTCTACAGCCCCAGCAGACTGGGAAAACAAGTGTTCTGATATGACGACAACCTATCTTATAGCGAGATTCCTGTTCTGGAATGTGGAGTACCCCTTTATTGCCATTACTCTCAGGCTCACTATGAACCGAAGAGGTAATACCTGAAAGGGTCTCATCTATGGGTCAAATTGAACTTTTTGACCATTTAACTGAGAGCAAACAAATGATTAATGTTAAATTGAATCGTTAGTGTTATGTAGCAATACTTGAAACCATTTAAGTGTGTGCAAGCAAATAAACTCTAGATCATTTAAAAATATTATCTAAAAAATAGACGTTTAGAAATCACATATCTAATGTATATTTACAAACAGGATTTGGCATTAAATAACCAACAAAGGTTGATGCGCCATAAACCCAACCAATCAATATATATATATATATATATATATATATATATACAAACAGGATCTGGCATTAAATAATCTACAAAGGTTAATATGCCATAAAACCCAACCAACCAACCAACCTACAAAGGTTGATATGCCATAAAACCTAACCAACTAACGTCCGATATAAGTAATGAGACTGTTTGGGTCAAAATCTTTCATTGGGCTAGTGGGTAGAATGTTCACCAATGGTCTGTGAGATCGAGGTTCAGTCCCAGTTCGGGTTATACCAAAGACTATAAAAAAGACTATACTTGATACCTTCTTGCTTAACATTCAGCAATATAAGGTACGTATCAAGGGTAAAGTGGAGCAATCAAGTGAAAGGAGTAGCGCCCTCCCCTACACCTGGGTGTAGTAGCTATAAAAAAGGGAGCCTTCTGGTCGCCCTCGACTAAGGTCGGCAACTCTACTTACTATTCAATCACAAATCAATTTTGGGTGGGAGTCTCCGTGGCGTAATGGCTAAATTACTAGACTACCACCTTGAAGTATGCAAGTTCGAACCCTAGTCAGGTTGTTACTTTCACTTTCGAACTAGTACCCTTGGGGAAAGTCATGAACTCCCTTAACCCTACCAGCTGAGGGTTAAATAACTTCACTTTAGGATTAATACTCTTGGGAATGTATGTACCCGGTTTTGGGTTAAATCGTATCACTCCTGTTCTTCGACAAGGATGGCTTTGGCTTTAAATAGCCTATGAACGTTGACATGCCATTAAACAAAGAAACCTTACTTTGGTGTAATGGTTAATAATCATGGATAAGACTGGAGTTCAATTCCTGAGTAAGACTGCATACGCTCTCATTAGCTATGAATAAATTGTAAGGCAAATGAGGCTCTTTAACCTTGGCATGTCAACCAATCTGCTCGTGTGGAGGGGTTGGGTAAGTACATAAAACAAAGAAACTTAATTAATAGTGTCTTTTTCTAAAACAGTTCCTTTTGAAAAGCTAAACTGAAATGAACACGTCGTTTCCATTTCTGGCAACGGTACTGAAAGTTTTCAATTAAAACAGCCCAATCGGCTGAGGCTCTAAAATACGCAGACTGCATTTCTACAGAGGAGTAAGACTCCCCCACCCCAACGAACGTCTCGAATATGACGTTAAACAGTATGATAATGAAGCTCCAGCAATGCTGGAGTATGATGGCCTATGAAGAGTCCGAAAGTACTCGGGACAATTTTGGTAGATTCATCCACCAATTCCAACCTTAAACCAAGACACTTATCAGGAAACTCGAAAGGATCTTAATAAAATTATCTAGACAAAATATGTCTTTACTATTTAATGAAAGATGCTTAAATGAGCGACTGCTGCCTTATTACACGCACACACACACACACACACAGAGAGAGAGAGACACACACACACACACACACACACATATATATATATATAACAATAGTATATAGTTATATATAATATTTTGGAATATATATATATACATATATATACTCATTAAGAAAAACAACAAACCGGTCACATTAGGATTGTAAATTTATTTCCATCCTGTTGCGCGTTTTTAAAAATTTCCAAAACACGAAAAAAATTTAACTGGACTTCTTCAGATCCTATGGATAAAATAAATCAGAATAGACACAAGAAAGAAGGTGGGAGGGGATAAAAGAGGGGTGAAGAGTTATCTCCTCATTTAGCCCACTTCCGTTTTTTTTAATATTGTCGGTTAGAATTATAGTAAATTCATCTAAAAAAAATTTTATTTTTATTTTAATTTTTAACTTTTTAATTACATTTAGACTTAAACTACAGATTTGATATTAAAATAGATTTTTAACTTCATTCAATAACTTTACGTAATGATACCGTAATTATATTAAATTAAAATCAAGATTTAATTAATTATATTAAATTAATTATATCAAATTAAAATCAAGATTCAATTAAATAATATATATATATATATATATATATATATATATATATATATATATATATATATATATATATATATATACTCAATAGTTCGCTATATTTATAAATAAAGGGTGCTCAGTATTAATGACAGAGTACATATATCTAAATTAGGATAGAATATACAAAGTCACCGGCGTTTGGTGACCGTCTGTTTCTCGCCTATACGACCATAGGAACAATATATCTATATATATGTGTGTGTGTGTGTGTGTGTGTGTGTGGTTTAAAAATTTATATGTTCATTTCGAGAGTGCCTCCCGAAAAATAAAAATAATTTTTACATTGTTTATACAACCAGAACACTATCTCATCGCCTCTCTTATCACCTTTCTGAAAATAGCGCCATAAAACGTCATTTAACAATGACAATAGTACCAACCAACTTACATCTTCCGATGTTAGGAAGATTCTGACTGATAATTCAATAATTATATGTAAAAATGATAAAAAACGATTATAAACACAAGAAGTAATGGGCATAAAAATTAACAAAAAACAAAGAAACATGAATAAAATAGCATTTAACACAGGCACCAACGCATTAAATATTTTTAACAACTAAAATCACTCTATTAGTAAACCTTTTTTCAACTAAATATTTTAAAACAAAATGCTGAAAACGTTCCAACCGACAACTTCAAAACAAAACGCTACAAATAATTAAAACAATAAAACAATAAAAACTGTCAACTCAAAACTACACTCCCCTCGATGACAATCAAAAGTATGGTTGTAAGCGCTTGGGCAGAAGATATGGGACAATTCCTTTACCACCTGAATCCCGACAAAAGAAAAATAAGAAGAACACTTGAGAAATTACAATTAAAAATAAAAAAACAGTGTTCCATTGTCTTTAATAAAACTTGCCTAAATAACAACTTACTGCCTAAATATACACTCTTTAATATATATATATATATATATATATATATATATTGAATAGAAGAAAAGAAAAAATATAATTGGACTAATGCAAATAATTTCTACATGCGAAATAAGTAACTTAAAAATAAAGCCTATGACATTTCAATTAATTCATATATTTACTTATATCCTTCGTTATCACGAAAACTATCCAAGTTAGACGAACCAGGCACGCAGGACACTGCTGGAGGAACAGGGACGAGCTCATTAGTGATGTACTCCTATGGACCTCCACATATGGCCGAGATAAAGCAGGACGACCAGCTAGAACTTACATACAGCAGCTGTGTGAGGATACGGGATGTAGCCCAGAAGACCTGCCAGAGGCGATGAACGATAGGGAAAAGTGGCGAGAGAGGGTCAGGGATATCCGTGCTGGCGGCACGACATGATGATGATGATGATATCCTTCGTCAAACGTCCTAGAATTTCTAGCAAGAAAACTTGTCCAAAATAAATTTTAAAAGAAAAAAATGTCATTACTTTTTCTTTCAAAGTTCATTCGGTTTCAATTTCTTTTCTTTCTATTCTTGTTATTTTCAGGATCTCTGCTGGTAAACTTTGATTATTTCAAGCAGACTTTATTTCTTTCTTCTTCAATGTAGGGAATTGGTAAGATTTTAAAGGCTGTATTTTATATATATTCTTGTGGTTCAAAAATTCTTAAAGTTCAATTTTTTTTACACTGTTATAAATATTACATAGCCAGATATGAATATGAACATGTGAAATATACATGGAATGTTCATAACTCATATATAGATAATATAGGAATTCCGAAACACGAAAAACTTATCGACTTCTTAGTTCAGGTACGAAACTTTTTATTACCTTTGAGTTAAAAGGTTTTTCGACCTGAAGAAGAGAGAGACGCAATCGACAGAGAGAGACACAATGACAATCGACAGAGAGAGACACAATGACGATTTTTCCATCTGCCCCCCCCATCACGTGCGACACCCGCCGCAAGGCCTCGGCGAACTCCGAAAGTCAACAGTCTTCTTCGGACGCTAAAACTGGACTCTTCCGTTCGGCCGCAAAAACTCAACTCTCTGACTTTTTTCAAATCCCCAAAATCCTCCGCGCCCGTTTCCGGTGCATGACGTCATTCACATCCTGCGGTCACATTTTCTATCTGGGGTTTCTATTGTGACATCTCTGAATGACACGTCCGCTCCGCACGTACGTGAACACCTGCGTTCATGTTTGCACCTAACTAACCCATGCGCCAAGCGAAAGGTTCTCAGCCTAACTAAACCGAAAGGCAAGATATATAAAACAAAATCCTTCGGCCATTATATTACATAAAAGATATTTTTCATCACATAAGACATCAAAAATATATGTCTATATTCATTGTGAAAAACATTTACAATGAACATAAATCTTAAAATTACCTTTTAAAAATAAAAACTGAGTACATACTTTGTGTAAAATATTTTTGAATAAATTAGATAATACTTATTTATAATAATTATACAATTTACATCGATTATCAGCTCATTCGCCAAGTGGGTTGAGTGTTCGCTAATGGTCCAGGTCGCGTCGTACCAAAGACTTTAAAGATGGTACTTGACACGTCCTTGCTTAACATTCAGCAATATAAGTTACGTATCAAGGGTAAAGTGGAGCAATCCAGGGAAAGGAGTAGCACCCCCCTACACCTCGGTGTAATAGCTATTGAAAAGGGAGCCTTCCGGTCACCCACAACTACGGTCGCCAACTTTACTTTTTACTTACATCGATTAAAATCACATTCGTTAAAGAGCCCTCCTGGTTTAAACACTTTAAATTAAAATAAATTCTCCTTTCTCGGATAGGATAAAATTCAATATAAAAACTGCTCGCCTTATACAAAAGAAATTATTTTTTTTATTCAATTAATAACCACCAGTTATCATTTTAAAATTTGAATTAATAAATCTATTTATATGTCAGAATCGTCTGGATGATCCGGTCGGGTGAAACCTTGGTAGATTTTTTCTAACTCGAGGAATCTGTATTTTGCTATACTTAGTATATTGAGCTCTCTCATGTTTAGCTGAAGGAATTCTTACTGTTTTCTTTTTTGACTCGGCATGCGTTATTGGTTGATTATTTTTAAAAAGTACATATGTTTTTAGTCTTTTCTTTTTTTATAGAATTTTTTCTCGGGTTTAAATTTGTCTGATATTTCTTTATTTCCAAATTGTATCATCAAAATCTTTTTTTCCTCAATCAAAATTATAGAATAGTTATAAGAAATAATTTTAAGTCAGACCTAACCGATAAAATGAAACGCAGTTTCTTCCAGCCAGCGATCGTGTCGATACTGCTATATGGATGCACTACATGGACGCTAACAAAACGGCTGGAGAAAAAGCTTGACGGCAGCTACACAAGAATGCTGCGAGCAATACTGAACAAGTCCTGGAGGCAACACCTCACAAAGCAGCAGCTGTATGGCCACCTACCACCCATCACGAAAACTATCCAAGTTAGTCGAACCAGACATGCAGGACACTGCTGGAGAAGTAGGGACGAGCTCATAAGCGATGTACTCCAATGGACCCCTTCACATGACCGAGCAAACGCAGGGCGACCAGCTCGAACCTGCATATGTGAGGATACGGGGTGTAGCCCTTGGGACCTACCGGAAGCGATGAACGATAGGGAGGGGTGGCGAGAGAGGGTCAGAGATATCCGTGCTGGTGGCACGACAAGTTGACATATATATATATAGAGAGAGAGATACAGAAACAAAATATGGAATAATTTTTAAAACATTTTTTTGTCTGATTAGTGTTATTTTTTTTAAAAAAGTGATAAATCTAAATTTTCATGATTAGCTGTAATATTCATTAGAATTCAGCCCAATATGACTGAGAAAGAAACGACAAAGAATCTATGATTTGCTTAACGCCGAAACCAAGCCAATGTTTCTTTGTCTACCCTATACAAAGTAAAGAAGAAAAATTTTGCGGAAAAAGAGCGTTTTCAGGAAAAGAGGAGTGGAGGTTTCAACAAAAAAATAAATAAATAAAAAGAAAGCTTTTTAATAGCTCTCGTTACGGTGATTTAGAAGGGCCTCCCAATGTCAACAAGAAAGTATGCTAATGAAATGTAAGTCCACAAGAAAACTGTGAGGATTGCAATTAAACAAGATTTAACCCCCTTGATTACGCTAAAATAGCGCGTTTTAGAAAACAAAACGAATGCAACTTCCCATCCAAATATTGGTTTGCTTAAGACTGCTATTGAGGAGGAATGGAATAAGATGTCTAAAAGATTTATTTTGAAAGCCTGCAAATCGTTTCGAAAGTGTGTTGATACAATAATTGAAAAAAAAAAAATGGTGGCCATATTGAGTAAATTAACTGTTTTGTGATAATCTTCTTTTTATTGTTTACTTTTTGGAATTAAAATTGATATTGTTTTATAATAGAATCATTTATTATTATACTAGAATATTACTGATTTTGCTTCCGTACTATATATATATATATATATATGTATATCCAATTCCTTCCACATGAGCAGTGTGTGATATGAGGTATTACGGATTTAAATTCAGTTTTACTTCTCCTCGGCCGGTTGCCATACCGCGGTGAAGATCGAAACCCGCCCAACTTTACATTAGACTTAGTATCATACCGCTCAGGCAAAGAGCGAACCACGTCAACTAGGGAATTATAACGTATTAAGTAGTAGTGTTCGTTTGTTTACATTTATATACCTTACCGGATATCAGAGTGCTCAATTCGTTCGAAGAGCTTTGCATTATGCCAGCAGCAGCCGTAGATTCCTTCGCCAGAGTGCTCAATACGTTCGAAGAGCTTTGCATTATGCCAGCAGCAGCCGTAAATTCCTTCGCTAGAGTGCTCAATTCGTTCGAAGAACTTTGCATTTTGCGAGCAGCAGCTGTAAATTCCTTCGCCAGAGTGCTCAATACGTTCGAAGGGCTTTATAGTATTGAATTAATTTAGATGGCTATTGCAATGCGTAATAATAATTATTTGAGTCTAATTAATTTCAAAGTAAAACGTCATCGTCGGGGACCTTTTTTTTTTTTTATAAATATACACGACTTTGGATGTTTAAATTTATAAAAAATAAAGTCTCTGATGATGAAGTTTTGAAATTAATTAGACTCGAATAATTATCTTTTTGCATTTGCAATAGCCCACTAAATTTATTCAATACTATAGCATAAAATAATTTGTGCAGTGCTTCAAGTAAATTAAAAAATACTTTACATATATATATATATATATATAGAAGTGAATTAGAAAATTAAATCCGACATTATGAAGAAAGGTAGAAGAAACAGAATAATCCAAATTTGATGAATTTATTACAAAAGTCGACGTTAAAGTTTCGGTTATGATAACCTTCTTCAGGACTTTAAATTCTTGAAAAGTGCTGTTGAAATGGCGGTGGATGTTTGATGAAATGTAACTTTAGTTACAAAGAGGAACATTCGGTCTTTTTGTTTTCATACCCCGTCCGGTGGCAAAAACTGCTGGTGGCGCCAGATGTGGCAGTACCAACTTAGCAACCGAAACTGTGGCATCGACCCTAGTTGGTGGCTGATGTGGACAGGGTATCGCACGTTTTCTCACACGTTGCATGTACTTACCCAGCCCCTCTGCACCAACAGGATGTGACACGTGGTCAATTTTTAAGCTGAGTTTAAAAGGTTTGAATTCAGAGTTTTCCTTCTCCTAGATTGGTTGCCTGACCAAGGCTGAAGAACCCAGTCTGCTCTACGATTTATCCATAGCTGGAGGGAGAACAATCGGATTCAAACTTTTCCCAAAAGTATTAGAGCAATGCGAAATCCAATCCGCCTCGTATTGATTTTGAACCCGTGTCGCCTTGTCCATTTCCTATGACGGCAATAATTACACCACGGGTACCTCCACAGGTTCTCACACACGTTTTATATATATATATATACGTGTGTGTGTGTGTGTGTGTGCGCTAAAAAAATGTGTTCTTAATTGCCCGTATCAAATTTTTAAAAAACATTTGAAACAAAACAAGGAAGTTTCTTTATTTTCGAGACCATTCGCTGTTATTTGCGGATTCCATCATTTTAAAGTATCTACCGTGGATGATGAGGTCCTGTTGTATTCAGTTGGTGTTAGATGAGATTGAATTTATATTCATTTTCTACAGGAAGTAAGATAATTAAAGTAATTCATAATCATACAAACACCGTGGAAAAAGTAAATAGAAAGACGTTTTAATAGAAAATTTGTAGCCAACCGAAGGAGCTCTGGGTGGAATAGCGTCTGGTATTTTCTGTCTACCAAATTTGATTTCTCACAAATGCGTCAGGAAATGATTATGATTGGACGAGAGAAAAAAAATAATCAGCTGACTGTTGATTAAAATTTCAATTTAGCTTAAGGCGGGAAAATCATTTCACTGAAATTTGGATTCCATCATTAAATCATGGAGCCCTTATAACTGTTTTATATTTGATGTTTTCTTGTCTTTTTCATTCAATTCCATATCTCTTATTCATTTACCCCCTTCCCAACTCTCTCTCACTCTCTCTCTCTCTCTCTCTCTCTCTCTCTCTCTCTCTAACATTTACTCTCTCACATTTCTCTCACTTTCCACACTCTCTTACTCTCCCCTCCCTCTCTCTGTTTCGATCTCTCAATCTTGTTTCTGTTCTATATAATAATTATTTCTTTCTCTCAGCCACTTTCACTGCTCTTGACCATTGAAAGAAAATAGAAAAATATAAGTGTGAAAGAAAGAAAGAAAGAAAAATATATAGACTAAAAGAGAAAAAGAACAAAAAAAAAAAAGAGAAAAAATTAAAATCAAGAGAATAATGAAGAAAAGTTCGTTAGCTGAAACGTTCATATGAGACGTCATATCTGCTGTCGGTGACTTTTTTTGACCAATGGGATCCAATCACTGCAACACTGATGGATGAAGTGCGTGGACTATGTTGAAAAAATAAACCTTCTTTGGTTACATTTCGTGAAAGTGTCATCGCAAGCTCATAAGATTTTCAGATGACGCTCGTGGGGGTGTCCTCGTGGTGTAATGGTTAAAGCGATGGACTGCGGAATCGTAGTACGCGAGTTCGGACTCCAGTCGCGCTATTACGTTCACTTTCGGGCAAATACCATTGGGAAAGGTATGAACCCCCTTATCCTCCCAGCTATGGGTTAAATAGTACCACTACTGTTCTTCTAGGAGAATGGCATTAAATAACCTAAAAAGAGTTGATATGCCATTAAACAAAGAAACCAAACCATCTTTGTAAGATACTCAAGACCATTCTTATGTATTTCTTTTATATATATATATATATATATATATATATATATAAAGATAAAGCGATGGACTGTGGTGTCGCAGTAAGCGAGTTCGTATTCCAGTCACGCTATTACGTTCACTTTCGGGCAAATACTCTTGGGAAATGTATGAACCCCTTTATCCTCCCAGCTATGGGTTAAATAGTACCACTACTGTTCTTCAAGGAGAATGGCTTTGGCATTAAATAACCTACAAAGGTTGATATGCCATTAAACAAAGAAACCAAAGATGACGCTCGTGCTTTTTTTACGTGTAAACTTTTTCCAATCTTTGTAAAGCGGTCTCTTCATATCTATACCTATTTATCTTAGTATATTCATATCAACCTGTTTCTCTATTTATCCACTATTTGTCGCTATTCAAAAATTATTAATTTCGCGCACTTCCTCCCTCCCCCTCTCTCCCTAGGCAGCGGTTGTATCGATACTGCTATATAGATGCACTATATGGACGCTAACTGAACGGCTGGAGAAGAAACTAGACGGCAATTACACAAGAATGTTGAGAGCAATATTGAACAAGTTCTGGCGACAACACTCCACGAGACACCAACTATACGGCCACTTGCCTCCCATCACGAAAACTATACAAGTTAGACGAACTAGACACGAAGGACACTGCTGGAGAAGCAAGGACGAGCTCATAAGTGATGTACTCCTATGGACCTCCACATATGGCCGAGATAAAGCAGGACGACCAGCTAGAACTTACATACAGCAGCTATGTGAGGACACAGGATGTAACCCTGAAGACCTGCCAGAGGCGATGAATGATAGGGAGAAGCGGCGAGAGAGGGTCAGGGATATCCGTGCTAGCGGCACGACATGATGATGATGATGATGATATATTCATCACCGTCTATTCATATTTATCTATCTATCGTTTTTCTCTCTATCACAATCTGATCTTAAGTCCCCCCTTCTCTCTCTCTCTCTCTCTCTCTCTCTATATATATATATATATATATATATATATGCCTGATTTTTTTTAGCTGTTTCGTTGTCCATTCGTCGACGCAGCTCAAAATTGCAGTTCTTTTTTTCTCGTAAAATGAAATGTTTTTTTAAACACTCCCATTATTCTGTCTTGTCATTCAAAAATCGTTTGTTTCTCGATAGACAGATGTTTTTCTTTCTTTTTAACATTTTTTTACTTTAACTTGGCTTGTTTTACCATTTATTTTTCGTTTTGCTCTTCCTTTTTTTCTCGTTTTTCTTCCGCTCTTACCATTTTTTTTTCTTTTTTCATTCTTTTTTCTTACGCGCTTTTTTCT
This sequence comes from Sepioteuthis lessoniana, assembly GCA_963585895.1. NCBI lineage: Eukaryota > Metazoa > Mollusca > Cephalopoda > Myopsida > Loliginidae > Sepioteuthis > Sepioteuthis lessoniana. The sequence goes on along the minus strand of OY757940.1, from coordinate 14,506,505 downwards.
AAATGTTTTTCTTCTTATCCCGTTCTCTATTTCATCTTCTCTCTTTTATTTCCTTCCCTTCAACGTCTCTTTTCACACTCTTTCTTTCCCTTAGTTTTAATTTGTCTTTCTGTTCTCCTTCTCGTTATATCTTTCTCAGTCGGTTTCAATTTATTTAGCCATCATCATTTTCAACTTTTACGGTCTGTTCATCTATCAATCAATTAATGGAGAAAAAAAAAAGGGGAAAAATGATAGGTACAAAAAGACTGGGAAAGAAAGAAAGAAAAAAAGGAAGAAGCTGAGGTAGATAAATAGAAAAGAACAGGCTGAGATAGATAGATAGATAGATAGATAAGAATAAACTGAGAGAGATAAACAGAGAGGAATAGACTTATATATATATATATATATATATATATATATATATATATATATATATGTATGTATGTATGTATGTATGGATAGGGGGGTGTATTTACCAAACTCTCTGCACAGTCAGGATGTGACACAAGGTCAATTTTTAAATGGCGCTTAACACGTTTGAATTCAGATTTTCCCTCTCCGAGACTGGTTGCTATACCAAGGTTAGAGAGCACAGTCTGCCCTACTATTATCCCTAGCAAGATTGAGAATAATTGGATTCATACCTTTCCCAAAAGCATTAGCGCTTAGTGGAAAGTGCATCCGTTAAACATTACACCACGAGTTTCTCCATTATATATGTGCTAACATTAAATGTTTGGGTTTTTACATTAAAACCATCATCCAGGAAATTAATATGTGATCTATCTTCTGAATTATATTTAATTCAATTTTTAATACGAAATGACAAAAGAAGAAAGTTGCTAAAATTCTATTTCATTAAGTTGCGTTCTATTTCAAAACTACATGACGTAATTACTGTTCGAAATAAGTTATGTATTTCTTTTATATATATATATATATATATATATATATATATATATATATATATATATATATATATATATATATATATATATATATATATATATATATATATATATATATATATATATATATATATATATATATATATATATATATATATATATATATATATATATAAAGCGATGGACTGTGGAGTCGTAGTAAGCGAGTTCGTATTCCAGTCACGCTATTACGTTCACTTTCGGCCAAATATCCTTGCGAAAGGTATGAACCCCCTTATCCCACCAGCTATGAGTTAAATAGTACCACTACTGTTCTTCTAGGAGAATGGCTTTGGCATTAAATAATCTACAAAGGTTGATATGTCATTAAACAAAGAAACCAAACCAAACCTATATATATATATATATATATATATATATATGTGTGTGTGAATAAATCTGATAGTATGAAAATGTAAAAAATATATAAAAACTTTGGAAAACTTGTATAACAAGAAAAAGTTGGCTGTTTATGACAAGAAAAAGTTGGCCGTTTGATCAATGAATCAACATTTGTTCCTTTTTTTTTACACTTTTTACACATCAATCGTTAACTTACCATCACTAATATAACCCTTCATAGCCCTGATGATGGTTCAGTAGAACCGAAACGCTATCGTGTCGACTTTGTTTCTCAATAAATCTCTCCTACTTCGATTACCTAGTAATCAATTTTTCTTTACAAACTGTCGGATTACAATCCATTATTTTCTTCCAGTTTAAAGATTCCAAATTGTTAGTTGACTCTCATATCATTTCAAACTAAAATACTATCAAACAGAGACAGGGTTTTTTTTCAGTTTATCTCCTTATTTGGTAAGATTGATGCTGAAAAATTACAAAATTATTTATCTAAAATAATTCAGCTTCATCGTTGATATATATTTAGAAAGATAGATAAACAGATAGTCGAAGTGGGCATAAATAGATAATTGAAAATTAACTCTGATAAGTAGTAGGCGACCTTAGTCGAGGGTGACCCAAAGGCTCCCTTTTCGATAGCTACTACACTGAGGTGTAAGGGAGGGCGCTACTTCATTCCCAGGATCCATATCTTATAATGCCGAGTGTTTAGCAAAGATGCATCAAGTAGCATTTTTTGTGTCTTTGGTATGACTCGACCCGAGTCTTCCGGCCCATTGGCGAAGAACTAAATAATATAAATATTAAGATAGATAGATAGATAGATTTAATTTTTTTCTTTTTTTTTAGCCATCCTTCTTTTTTCTCTCGTAGTTCCACTCCTTAATTTCAGTATTTTTCCCTTCTTTCTCTTTCGTTTATTTTTCTTGTTCCCGGAATACATCTCCTTCAGAATGCATCTCTGTCTAACTAATTTCACAAGACTCGTTTTTAAACTCATATTCTCGTTTCCCCCTCCACTCTCTCTCTCTCTCTCTCTCTCTCTCTCTCTCTCTCTCTCTCTCTCTCTCTCTCTCTCTCTCTCTCACACACACACACACACGTCTGCTATCATTCCCGTTTTCTCCATTTTCGTTTATACATTTTTCCATTATTTTATTCATTTTTTCTCGTTTCTTCGACCTTCATTTCTTTTCACAAGTCAGCACCATTTTTTAATTCGTTTGTTTTTTACTTACGTATAAACTTTTATAAAGGTCTGTTAACATTATTTCAAGTAACTACTACAACTACAACTAATGAAACGCAGTTTCTTCCAGGCAGCGGTCGTATCGATACTGCTGTATGGATGCACTACTTGGACGCTAACTAAACGGTGGGAGAAGAAGCTTGACGGCAATTACACAAGAATGTTGCGAGCAATATTTAACAAGTCCTGGTGGCAACACTCCACAAAACACCAACTATACGGCCACTTGCCTCCCATCACGAAAACTATACAAGTTAGACGAGCCAGACACGCAGGACACTGCTGGAGAAGCAAGGACGAACTCATCAGTGATGTACTCCTATGGACCCCCGCATATGGCCAAGCAAAAGCCGGACGACCAGCTCGAACATACATACAGCATCTATGTGAGGGTACGGGATGTAGCTCTGAAGACCTGCCAAAAGCGATGAATGATAGGCAGAAGTGGCGAGAGAGGGTCAGGGATATCCGTGCTAGCGGCCCGACATGATGATGATGATGATAATAATCAACAAAAAAAAATGAGAACTTGCAGAATTGTGAACTTTGCTGTCCCGGCGGACCACAAGGTGAAATTAAAAGAATGTGAAAAGAGACATAAGTACCTCGACCTTGCTAGGGAATTAAAATAAACAAACTTTGTAACAAGAAAGTGCCGATTATACCAATTAACCGGGACATTGGCCCAGCGGTTAGAGTGTTCGCCAATGGCCCGGGAGACCTGGGTTCAATCCCAGGTCGAGTCATACCAAAGACTTTAAAAATGGAACTTGATACCACCTTGCTTAACACTCAGCATTATAAGGTACGGTTCAAGGGTAAAGTGGAGCAATCCAGGGAATGGAGTAGCGCCCTCCCCTACACCTTGGTGTAGTAGCTATCGAAAAGGGAGCCTTCGGGTCACCCTCGACTATGGTCGCTAACTTTACTTACAATTGAGCTTCTTGGTGCAATTACCAAAGGATTGGAACAAGGATTGGAACAAGAACAAGGACTTGGAAATAACAGGACGAGTGGAGACCATCCAAACTACTGCATTATTGAGATCGGCCAGAGTACTGAGAATAGTCCCGGAGACTTGAGAAGACTTGTTGTCTGTCAAACTCCAGTGTGAAACCATCAGCAAAAGCTGATGTGAAAAACTCGAAAAGAAGTTAATAAATAAGAAAAATACCAATAGAATATAAATAAATTCCTAATAGAATAAGATATTTATTGGAAAATATGCAAATACTATGGAATAGTGAAATCTGAAAAATGATATAAATATCAACTAGAACTAATGATAGAAGCCGAAGATGCAACTGTTCTGTGGGATTTTGCGATTCAAATTAACAGAGAAATAAGAGGCAACTGACTCACTATAATGGTTAAGAACTAGAAAAGATGGAGGTGTCCGTGGTGTTATGGTTATCGTCGTAGGAAATGGATAAGACGACACGAATTCAAATCCTGGACGAGAATGATTGCATTTCACGTAGCACTAATAACCTGTTAAACTCCGCTTAAAAATTGACCTTGTGTCATATCCTGCCCAGAGGTGCCCGTGGTGTAATGGTTATCGTCGTAGGAAATGGATACGACTTCACGAGTTCAAATCCTGGACGAGACTGATTGCATTTCACGTAGCACTAATACCCTTGGAAAAGGTATGAATCCAATTATTCTCCCTCCAGCTATGGGTAAGGTCAATTTTTTTAAGCGGGGTTTAACAGGTTTGAATTCAGAGTTTTCCTTCGCCTAGACTAGTTGCCTCACCAAGGCTGAAGAAGATAAGTCTGTCCTACGATTTACCCATAGCTGGAGGGAGAATAATTGGATTCATATCTTTCCCAAGGGTATTAGTGCTATGTGGGATACAATCAGTCTCATTCAGGATTTGAACTCGTGTCGCCGTGTCCATTTCCTATGACGATAACCATTACACCACGGGCACCTTCTTTATTTTTATAGCACTCGTGTTAATTGTTGTTTTTATTAACATTAGTCCATTACATCTTTTCTGAGGATATTAGTCTGAAAATGAACGTAATACCGCGACTGGAGTTCGAACTCGCTTAGTTTAAAGCTGCAGCACTATCCAGACTAAGCTCTACAGCAGAATACTTATCAAATGAATAAACACCTGGGTAGTCATCTTTGTAAGATAATCAAGACCATTCTTAAAATAGACAAGGGAGGAAATTAGACAGATAAAAAAAATATAAGGACATTAATACCTACGCACAAGGTTCATAGAAAATTGAAATTGAAAAAAAATAACTAGATGAATAAATAAAAAATCACATAGTCTTCGAACGGCCTAGCCATAGCAATTGTTGTAATTAAAAATGACCAAGAAAAAAACCTGGGGGTTCAAAACCTTCTGTGCAGGTATGGAACTAGCGGAAAAGGATGTTCCTCCTGCAGACATCTGGCGGAGAGATGGAAACGACTGCTTTTCAGGGAGTTGATTGCAAGACATGAGGAGGTAAAGATAGTCAGTTGAACACGAGCCACGAAGATGTAAAAAGACGAAAGTTCACGAGCCTCATTTTGGGGGTGGGCTCCGAAAGGGGGTTTTACACTAGACGTAACCCAGCGGACAAGTATGTTAGAACTACAACTGGAAACCAGGAAGAAAATTTAAGGTCTATGTGTGCTCTCTTTCTCATAACATATTGTTTCTCTTTGCCCAGCTAATGCGGTCGACTCAACTTCTTATACTCTCTTTCTTTCTCCCGGTGACTACTTACAAATTGTCGTAGTATATAAAATTTTGGGTAGTTAGCTAAAATAGAGTTTCGTGCGTTTGTAAACTTTTACCACAGTTGGGTCGCAACAGGGTTTGGGAGGTACGAATGTCTTTTTAGTACCGTTCTGTCACAGCCGTCTATTCAGTGCCGTTATGGTACACTTGTATTCAGGAGATGATACAGAGAGATTATATATGTCAAGAAAAAAGGGAGGAAGATGACTCCCAGCACTGAGGATTACGTAGATGCATTTAATACAAGGTCTCTAGAAGAGCAAAGAAACGCTTATTAAAGTATTCAGAAACGGAAATAGCAACATTTCAACCAACATTAAAATAACAAAAACTAGAAAATAGAAACGGGAAGAAAAATAGTCGTATAGATATTTCGAGCGATAAACTGGCAAGACCATTACATGCACACAACACACACACACACACACACACACACACACTCATATATATATATATATATATATAAATGTGCTCCCACCACCGTGGATTGTGCACTCGATTGTGAAATTGCCGGCTACCACATACGCGTAAATGCAAAATTTTCATGAAATGAGAACTCCGCTATCCGATAAGCGTATATGTAAAATAAATATATAGGTAAAAAAAAAAAAAATCCTTCGCTTACGCTGAGAAGGACGATAGTTTCAGGTAACATATCCGACTGACGGTTTCGATCCCATCTTGAATCGTCTTACGTGTGTAGCTACACTGAAGAGTTGTGATATAAGGTAACAGTCTGTTTGTAGATGACAATAGATATATTAGACTTATCAAACACCTACATGCGACATACGGAAAGCTGAACAGCTTTTTCGACCTTATTGGGTCTCATCAGCAGTGCACAGCGTGATATCCACCACAGGAGATCGAACCAACAAGCATAGTATGCAGAAGCAGAAACTCTACCACTGGGCCACCGGTTCATGTCACATATAAGCGATGCCGAATTAACTAGTCATGGTGACAATGCGCGACCACTTGACCTAATGTGTCTTGAAGGTGCGTATTCCCTACAGAGGACGTGTGTGTGTGTGTGTGTGTGTGTGTGTGTGTGTGTGTGTGTGTGTGTGTGTGTGTGTGTGTGTGTGTGTACTTCAACTTTTCTATTTCTTGTTGTGTTTTGCAATCTGTAACAGAATTCGTAACATGAGGACAAACAGAAAAATAACAAAATCTAGAAAAAAGAAATAGAAAGAAAAAGAACCGTATGGATATTCCAAGAATCAAACTGGCAAGATTGCTCACGAGCAAACCAGGGCCTACCAAAGAAAGGGAAACCTCTTTTTTAATAGCGGCATAAAACAACAACATGAGGACCAATTATTTTAAAGTGAAAATTGATAATACTAAACAGAATAGCCGGTGTAGGTTGTGTAGAGACAGAGATGAGACGGTTAATCACATAATAAGCGAATGCAGCAAACTAACACAAAAGGAGTACAAGAGTAGACATGACTGGGTGGGAAAGGTGATCCAGTGGGAATCGCGCAAGAAATTAGAATTTGACCGTTCTAATAAATGCATCAACCAAAATTCGTCCGGAAGAATGAGACGTTAAAAAATCTCTAGGATTTTGAAATACAAACAGATCAAGTAATCCCGGCCAGAAAACCAGGCTTAGTGACAAACAAGAAAAAAAGAAAATGTTAACGAGTGAGCTTTGCAATCCTGGAAGACTACCGAGTAAAAAAAAAAAAAAAAAGAAAAAAAAAGCGAACAGATAAACAAAAAGTTTGATCTTGCCAAAAAAAATTGTGGAACATGAAGATGACAGTGATACCAATTGTAGCTGGTGCACTTGGAACGGTCATCAAAGACTTGGAAAAAGACAGGAGGAATTGAGAATTAGAGAAAGAATCGAAACCATCCAGACCACAGCATTGTTAAGATAGGCTTAAATACTGAGAAGAGTCCTGGAGACCTGAAGAGACTTGCAGTTACTCAAACTTCAGTAAAAGACCACCAACTAACGCCGGTGTGGAAAAATCGCGAGAAGATAAATAACAGACTCGCCAGAAGACTAAACCCAGTATTTACCAGAAGAAAAGAGCTTATCATTTCATGGAGTAAGTGCTTTCGGCGGACCACTGAGGGAAAATAAAAGAAGGCGAAAAGATAAACAAATAGTTGGTTGGTTGGTTGGTTGGGTTTTTATGGTATATTGACCTTTTCAGATTATTTAACGCCAAATCCATTCTTATGAAAATATTTCTATTTCGATCAATTCAGTTTAGGATAATTACGCAATTTATGTGTAAGTTCAGTTTAATTGTGAAAAACAGTTAAGTTAAGCAGTTCTAATTCAGCTAATTCAGTTTAGTATAAGCACAGATTTTATTTACACAGTTAAATGTCAAAACAGTTCTATATTAAACAAATCAGTTTAATGTAAGTACAGTTTCAATGTCAAAAAACATTTACATTTCAAACAATTCAATTTAGCATAAACACGCAGTTTAAATGTAAGTACAGTTTAATTGTCAAAAACATTTCTATTTCAAACTATTCAGTTTAGTCAAATACTTCAATTTAGCATAAGTATGCCGTTAGTTCTGTTTAACCCATAGATAGGGCCCTATCAGGTGCTTTTACGCCGGGCCAGAGTAAACCTGGGAGCAATGGCAATGAAGGAGTGCTCCGCATTCCCCAAAGCCCCAGCATCACTAGAACCTCACCATCAGATCGTTTAGAGTCATATGCAGGACACTCATTGGGGTGGGGGCTTATCCCTCTGTAGAGGTACAGTCGGTGTATTCTACAGCCCCTGACAACTGGGTAAACAAATATTTGGATCTTGACAGAGTACTGACGAGGCTGTGGAATATGATGGTGACGGTGATACCAATAATAGTTCGCACACTCGGAACAGTTCCCAAAGGCTTTGAAAAAAGACTGGAGGAATTCAAGATCAGAGGAAGGATCGAGACTACATAGACCACAGCATTGTTGAGATTGGCTAGAATACTGAGAAGAGTCCTGGAGGCTTGAGGAGACTTGCTGTCACTCAGACTCCTATGAAAGACCACCATCTAACGCTAGTGCAAAAGACTCACATGGAATATAAAAAATAACCCCTGTAAACAGTTACAGCTTCAAGTAAATATTATTGATAGAAATAATTTGCATTAAGATATATGTGTTGTATAGCCACATACAACTGTACGTATTCATATACAAATATACACAGGAACATAATCAACTGATAACGACGACTTCAATAACGAACGAATACACTTCTTTATAAAAATATAAATCTCTCACTCTTGAAAGGGTGATGTTGGTTGTGTGTGAAACATGAGTTGGAGACAAGGACAGACTGCTATATTGACCCAAGTTCTTCTCGCGACCATAGCAGTACTTCTTCCTCATCTTGGCTGGGGGTTGCTCAATCGTGGGTCACTGGGGGCCCAAAGCCTTCTGTCTGCCGCTGACTCTCACTTCGGCATCTTGTCTCTCACTGACTTGAACCATCTGTGCACCTGGTTATAAAATGTAAGTACAGTTTAATTGTCAAAAACATTTCTATTTCAAACTATTCAGTTTAGTCAAATACTTCAATTTAGCATAAGTATGCCGTTAGTTCTGTTTAACCCATAGATAGGGCCCTATCAGGTGCTTTTACGCCGTTTAACGACCACCTGCTTCCGCTGTTCTTCCGCTTATTTACACAGGTGCATCTCTTGATTGGCGGCTCGTTCGAGGGTCAATATATAACACATGATTTCAAGTATTCCTATATGATACTAACAATTTTTATACAATCATACGATTTCAGGTAGCTGAATTGTATTATTTGTAACTTTCTTTTCCAGTAACTTGAAACACAAGGTTACAATTATGCACGAGTTTTTTTGTAAGTCGAGCTTATAATAAATACTAAATAATTGTTTGTAGGAATAAATCTATCGTTTTATAACAAGGTCATTAAGTGCATCTGTACAGATCTTATAAAAGTCTGGCAAAGAGCCACAATATTGTGGCATAAGGGTGTGTCGAACTCATTATATCTGTAATGGTCAGTGAGGCTGGCTACTATTCATCACTCTACAATAGCCTCCTTCTCTTTACATATATATTATTTAACATAAAAACGTTCATATTTATTCATAATTTATCAATGTTTTGCACTGTTTACTCCCGACAGTCATTCGAATATGAGTTACTTTATATCATCGTATTACAGTTAGACACATAGAGGCGTTACGGTTATCGCTGTAGGAATTGAATCGATACGCCGAGTTCAAATTCTGGATGAAGCCTGTTGGTGTTTAATTCAGTTTTCTTCTCTACCCACCTCCACCTGGGGCTACAGAATACACCGACTGCATCTCTGCAGACGGGTATGACCCCTTTGTCAACGAGTATCCTAGATATGACACTAAAAAATCTGATGATGAGGCTCCAGTAATGCTGGAGCTTTGGGAAATGCAGAGTACCTTTCCATTACCATCGTACCCGGATCCACTCTGGCCTGGAGATGTAGCACCTGATAGGGTCCTATCTATGAGTCAATTTGAATTATTCGACATTTAAACTGAGTGCAAACAAATGACTTTTGCTCAATTAAATTGTTTGAAATAGAACTATTTGATCATTTAACCGCGTGAATACAAACGATTGATGTTTAATTGAATTGCTAATGATTCATTGCAATACTTGGAACTATTGAACTTTGTTGACTTATGTTTACAAATCATAGATCATCATCATCATGTCGTGCCGCTAGAACGGATATCCCTGACCCTCTCTCGCCACTTTTCCCTATCGTTCATCGCCTCTGGCAGGTCTTCTGGGCTACATCCCTTATCCTCACATAGCTGCTGTATGTATGTTCGAGCTGGTCGTCCTGCTTTAGCTCGTCGATATATGGGGGTCCCTAGGAGTACTTCACTTATGAGCTCGTTCCTGCTCATCCAGCGGTGTCCTGTGTGCCTGGCTCGTCTAACTTGGATAGTTTTTGTGATGGGTGGCAGGTGGTCGTATAGTTGGTGCCTTGTTGGGTGTTGCCGCCAGGACTTATTTAATATTTCACGCAACATTCTTGTGTAGTTGCCGTCAAGCTTCTTCTCCAGCCGTTTTGTTAGCGTCTAAGTGGTGCATCCATACAGCAGTATCGATACGACCTCTGCCTGGAAGAAACTGCATTTCATTTTATCGGTCAGGTCTGATTTCCATTTGACCGATAGCTTATCAATAGCTGTCCATGTCTTCGTTAGCCGCGTTTCGATGTCTTTTTCGGTTGATGAGATACTGCTTCCTAGGTAGGTGAATTTGTCAACCAGTTTCAGAGAGGTTCCCTCTATACTACAAATCATAGATATCTAATATATAAACAAGAGTAATACTTGCATGCAAACAAATTAGCTCTGACTCATTTAAAAATAAAATAACCCACAAACAATTGACTTACAAATCATGTGTATAATCATTTAACTGTACGCAAACAAATGAATCCTGGTTCATTTAAAAATGTTATCTACAAACTATGCGTTTGCAAAGCTTATACATGTATAAACTGGATTTGGCATTAGATAACCTACAATGGTTGATCTGCCATAAAACTAAACCAAACCAATCTACCCACCTCCTATCAAGTGGTGGTCCCGTGGTTTTGTGGTTATCGTCGGAGGAAATGAACACGATGATACGAGTTCGAATCCTGGACGAGATTGTTTGCATTTTACATAGCGCTAATGCCCTTGGAAAAGGTATTCCCCCTACTATTCTCCCTGTTTCTAATGGTAAATAGTAGGGCAGACTAGGCTCTTTAACCGCACTATGACAACCACTCTGAAAGAAAACTCTGAATTCAAAGTTAAACTACAAAGGTTGATATGCCATTAAAACAAAACAAAGAAACCATCTGAATTCAAAGCAGTTAAACCACGCTTTAAAATCGTCCTTGTGTCATATCCTGCTCATGGTGGAGGGGTTGCTTTCGTGTCATTCCCAAAACACATAGTAATGATATTATCATCTATAGTTCTCGACCTTTGAATTGGAGCAGGGTGCAGATTTACTAATATACAGAAGACCATCCCCAGAGGCACCACCTGTCCAAAGGAAGAAAGAGTTTATTGCCTGACCTCTGAGAATGAATGTCAACGGACTAGGGCAATTGGTTGCACCTGCCGCGCTGCCATGGATTCTCTTCGCTAAACATTCAGCGGGTGGTGGTTTGGTAAATCCAACCTCTCATTGAGCGCCTCGGGTGGTGTAATGATTAGCAAGCCAAACTAGCAAACCTTCACGAGTGAATTCGAGTCTCATAGGGTGCCTTGTATCAATTCTAAGCAAAAAGCTTTGTAAATTATTAGAGAGGGTCCCCGGTTGGTGTAGTGGTTAGCAAGCTAGACTAGTAAACCTTCACGATTGAGTCCGAGTCTCATTGGGTGCTCCATTCATACGGCCTTGAGCCACATCTAAGTAAAATGTTTTGTAAATTCCTATGGGAACTTCAGGTGGTGTAATGGTTTGTAAGCTAGACTAGTAAACCTTCAAGATTGTGTTCGATTTTCATTGGGTGCCCCATTCATACGGCCTTGTGACACATGTGAGCAAAAAGATTAATAAATAAAAAATTCTACCAGCAATAGTCGCAAACGAAAAAAGCACATTAGCCCATCTTGTGTCGGTGTGTTCGCAGAATTCATTTCATCTATTTTTGTTTGCTTTGGCGTAAAATTCGTTATGGAAAGAGAAACAAACAAAATTAAGTCAAACTCTTCCTTATTATGAATAAACCAGAATCTGTCCTTGAAACAGATAAAAATTTCTGGGACTATATACATTGTTTAAAAAAATTAGAATTAGTTTTCCATAAATTTATTTCGCTTATTAAAGCTCGCCAGATGGTTTTCAGCACTTATTTACTTTACAAATATATATATATATATATATATATATATATATGGAAGAAAATAATGGATAGTAATCCGACAGTTTGTGAAGAAAAATTGACAAGTAATTCAAATAGAAGGGGGAGATTTACAGAATCTAACGGAACGTGGATTCTGCACAATGTTTCTAATGTCAGGTGACGTATTTTAAAGAAACGAACGCTGATTCATTGATGAAACGGCCAATTTTTCTTGTCATAAACAGCCAACTTTTCTTGTACAACTTTTCCAAATTTTTATATATTCTTACACTTTTTATACATCCATCATTAATTTAACATCACTAATGTAACCTCTCATAGCCCTGATGATGGTTCAGCAGAACCGAAACGCTATAGTGTCGACTTTGTTTCGAAATAAATCTCCCCTTTCTATTTGGATTACTTGTTGTCAATTTTTCTTTATATATATATATATATATATATATATATATATATATATATAAACGGACCGCATAATCCAGGCCAGATGACCAGACATAGTTTAAATTGACAAGAAAGGGACGTGAAAAGCCGGGAAAATACATGGACCTTGCCAGAGCGCAGAAAAAGTTGTGAAATATAAAGGTAATGGTGATACCAATGATACCTGGAGTCCTTAGAATATTTCCAAAGAACTTGGAAAAAAGACTGGGTGAACAACAGATTTGGGGAAGAATCGAGACATTCCAGACCACAGCACTGTTGAAATCAGACAGAATACAGAGAAGGTCCTGAGGATCTGGGGAGACTTTCTGTTATTTAGACTCCGATGAAAAACCACCTCCTAAAGCCGGTGTGAAAACCTTGCAAATGATAATAATAATAATAATAATAATCTGGGATGAGGATGAAACAAGATACCTGACTTGCCCAGTTGGCTGGGGTTGTAGAATGCACCGAAAGCATCTCTGCAGAGGAGTAAGACCCCCCCCCCCACCTCGAACGAGTGTCTCGGATATGACACTAAACAATCTGATGATGAGGTTCCAGTAACTCTGGAGCTTTGGGGAATGTGGAGTACCTCTTCATTGCCATTGCTCCCAGGTCCATTCTGGCCCAGAGTGGTAGCACCTGATAAGGTCCTATCTACGAGTCAAATAGAACTAAACTGTGTCCTTATACTAAACTGAATTGTTTAAAATTGATCTGTTTTGACATTTAACTGTTTGTAAACAAAATCTATACTTATACAAAACTGAATTGTTTGCCATTTAATTTGGCTTTAAATGACCCGAAAAGGTTGATACGCCGTAAAACAAAACAAGATACCAACCATCCAACCAACCGAGATGCCTGGCAGTCCCATCACATATGAAATACGAAAACTGCACTTTGTGGGACAGCTCGTATCTGTCGGAGAGTATTATCAATACGATTGAAAAATTTCACTCAAAAGAGGCAGCAAAAATATAAATACGTAGATAAATATTATCACAACCTTCCAATCCCCACAGGTCTTGGGTAAAGACCCGGTGAAGGATTGTAATAATCTGAAAATAAAACTGAACTACCAAACCAAGACAAGATTCGGAGAGAAGGAAACCTACAAATACTTGCAAATTAGCACAGAAGGAGTATAAGACTAGACACGACTGGGTGGGTAAGGTGATCCACTAAGAAACGCTCAAGAAATTTAAATTTGACCATACGAATAAATGGTATAAGCACAACCCAGCAGCTGTCTTGAAGAATGACACATAAATTCCTATGGGACATTGACGTACAAATGTTATGGAATAGCCGAGGGATTTCGGTTCATGCCTTTGAGTTTAGTTAGGCTGAGAACCTTTCGGCTCAGCACATGGGTTAGTTAGGTGTAACATTGAGGCAGGTGTTAACGCGGGCGCGCGCGGGCGGATGGAGGTGTCACTCAGATGTCATAATAGTCCGAGACGAAACAGGGTGCGGGTGACGTCACGCACCGGAAGCGCGTGGAGGTTTGTGTGAGAATTTGAAGAAAGTCAGAGTCGGGTACTAGACACCAAACGAGAAGGATCGACTTTTGGAGCTCGCAGGCGCGAGGGGAACTTGCGCCCTATGGGGGCCGCTCGAGTTGGGGGGCAAATGAATAAGACAGCATAGAAGATTGTGTCTCTCTTCCTTACGTCGAAACCTTTAACTCAAAGTTAATAAAAAGGTTTCGTACCTGAACAAGAAGTCGTTACGTGTTTTCGAATTCCGAGATTCCTATGTTCTTTATATGTTCTATTGTTATGAACATTATATGTCCATTTCGTACATAGCGTTAATTGTGAATATGGTACACAAACGTATCACCAAATCTCGGCCAGAAGACCAGACCTAATAATAATAATCATAAAGGGAATTTGCAAAATTGTAGACTTTGCTGTCCCGGCTGATCGCTGAATAAAACTGAAATAATGTGAAAAGAAGGATAAGCACATCGACCTTGCCAGAGAAGTGAAAAAACAATGGAACATGAAGGTGACAATTGTACCAATCGTGACTGGTGCTTTTGATTCAGGAGCTAATGGATTATCAAAGGGACTGGAGGAGTTTGAGTTTGGAGGACGAGTGGAGACCATCCAAACTACTGCATTATTGAGAACGACCAGAATTCTAAGAAGAGTCCTGGAGACTTGAGGAGACTTGCTGTCACTCAGTCTCCAGTGAAAGACCATCAGCTGAAACTAATGTGAAAAACTTTCAATGAGTAATAATAACTATAATCCGACAGATGGAATAAAGAACAAGGAAATTGTCGATCCACCAGGCTTTACACTCGAGAGATGACATTAATAGACCCTATGTGACAAGAAAATAAGGTGAAAGAGGATTCGCAAGCATTAAGGATTGTCATCGCTCCCAGGTCCACTCTGGCCCGAAGTGGTAGCACTTGATAGGGTCCTATCTATGGGTCAAATAGAACAAAACTGCGTGCTTATGCTAAACTTAATTGCTTGAAATATAACTGTTTTGAAATTTATACTTCGTACTTATGCTTAACTGAATTGTTCGAAATAGAACTGTTTTGCATGCTAAACTGAATTGTTTGAAATAGAACTATATTTATCATTGAAACAGTACTTATGCTGAACGGAATTGTTTGAAATAGAACTGTTGTGACAAGCACTATACTTATACTAAACTGAATTGTTTGAATAAGAACTGTTCGACAAAACTGAATAGTTTGAAATAGATATGTTTTTTTTATAATTAAACTGTGTACTTATGCTAAATAGAATTGTTAAATAACCTACAAAGGTTGATATGCCATAAAACCCAAACAAACAAACAAACAAACAAACAAATCATTTTATTTGTAGTATTATTGCTATTACCAGTAGTAGTTATTTGAAGCCATGCAGCTGTATACAAATTATTTGTATTACATAGAAATACTTAATAAATACAATAACTAATGTTAAATAGCAATACTTGAAATCATTTAACTGTATAGAAACAAATGATTAATATTAAATAGAATTACCAGTATTAGATAGCAATACTTGGAGCTATTTTACTGTGTCAAACAAATGATTGATATCAAATAAGATTTTTAGTGTTAGAGAGAAATACTAAAAGCATTTAACTGTGTGCAAACAAATGAGTTCTAAAAATGTTAAAAACAAAGATACCTATGAACTATTCGCTTACAAATCGTGTGAAGTATAAAAACCAGATTTGGCTTTAAATAACTCACAAAGGTTGATATACCGTAAAACACCAACCAAACCAAACGAAAACTGGTGGAAAGAATTCGCAAAGAACATAATAATAATAATAATAATAATAATAATAATGACGATGAGAATAAAAATCATAATAATAAAGATGATATTTTTGTTAATGATGATAATAGTAATAATAATATTATCAATAATAATGATGTTGTTGCGAATTAAAATAATGACGATGATAATGAAAATGATGATGATAATAGTGTTGCTAATGATAATAATGATGATGATGATGATGATAATGGTGATGATGATAAAAATCATAATAATAAAGATGATGATACTATTGATGATACTACTACTACTACTAATAATAATAATAATAATAATGCTAATGAAAATAATGATAATAATGATGCTAATCATAATGATGATGATAATGATGTTGCTAATCATAACGATGATGATGATGATAATGGTGATGATGATGATAATCATGATGATGACAATATTAATAATAATGATAATAATGATGATGATGATGATTATGATAATAATGATGATGATTATAACAATGATGATGATAATATTGATGATAATGATGATAATCATGATGATAATGATTTTGTTGATAATAATAATGATGATAATAATAATTATGATGATGATAATGATGATGATTATAATTATAATAATGATAATAATGTTGATAATGATAAAAATGATGATGATAATAATAATGATAACAATTCTCAGGGGGTTTGAAACGATTCACCTAATTCTAACCAGAAGTCTAGATTTAGTGCGAATCAAAAACAATAGCAATAACAACAAAAGAGAACTTACCGACGAGTGGATTTTTCCGTTATCGTGGACCACAGACTGAAAATAAAAAACGGCGAAAAGACAGACAAATTCTTGGACCTTGCCAGAGAACTAAAAAAAATCTGTGGAATATGAGGGTGACAGTGATACCAATTATAGTTGGTGCACTTGGAACGGTCCCCAAAGGCTTGGAAATGAAATCAGAGGAAGAATCGAGATCATCCAGACCACAGCAGTGTTATCATATTTACCACCCCCTCCGCTCGGGCAGGATATGACACTAGGTCAATTTTTGAGCGGAGTTTAACAGGTTTGAATTCAGTTTTCCTTCTCCTAGACTAGTTGCCTCACCAAGGCTGAAGAATCCAGTCTGTCCTACTATTTATCCATAGCTGGCGGGAGAATAATTGGATTCATACCTTTCCCAAGGGTATTAGTGCTATGTGAAATGCAATCAGTCTCGTCCAGGATTTCAACTCGTGTGGCCGTGTCCATTTCCTACGACGATAACCATTACACCACGGGCACCTCCACAAGGAGACTTGCTGGCCTGGAGGATTTGGAAGTTGGCGGCCGAGTGGAGACTATCCAGACAACAGCATTATTGAGAACGACCTGAATACTGTCCTGGCAGCAACACCCCACAAGACACCAACTGTACGGCCACCTGCCCCCTATCACGAAAACTATTCAAGTTAGGCGAACCAGACATGCAGGACATTGCTGGAGAAGCAGAGATGAACTCATAAGAGATGTACTCTTATGGATCCCCACACACGGCCGCGCAAAAGCAGGACGACCATCACGAACGTACATTCAGCAGCTATGTGAGGATACAGGTTGTTGTCCTGAAGACCTGCCTAGGGCGATGAACGATAGGGAGGAGTGGCGAGAGAGGGTCAGGGATATCCGTGCTGCCAGCACGATATGATGATGATGATGAGTGTTATAACCGGCCAAAATACCCTGAAGAATCCTTAAGATCGGTAGAGACTTGCTGTCACTCAAACTTCAGCGAAAGATGCAACTGTGAAAAACTCGCTAGGAGTGAAATAATAATGATAATGATTATACACCTTATCTCGGCCAGAAGACCAGACCTTATAATGATCAACAAAAATGAGAACTTTCCAAATTGTGTATTTTGCTGTCCTGGCTGACCACAGAATAAAACTGAAAGAAAGTAAAAATAAGGATAAATACCTGGACCTTGCTCGGGAATTGAAAAAAAAATTATGAAACATGAAGGTGACAATTATACCAATCGTGATTGGTGTTTTAGTACAGTCACCAAAGGATTATTAAAAAGGACTGGAAGACTTGAAAATAAGAGAACGAGTAGAGTCCATCCAAACTAAAAACTCTATTGAGAACGGCCAGAATACTGAGAGGAGTCCTGGAGACTTGAGGAGTCTTGCTGTCACTCAAACTCCCGTGAAAGACTCTCAGTTAACGTTTATGTGAAAAACTCACAAGGAGTAAATAATAATAATAATAATAGACATGACTGGGTGGGAAAGGTGTTTCACCGGGAATTGTGCAACAAGTTTAAATTTGACCATACGAACAAACGGTATATGCATTTTCCTGGAAAATGAGACGCACAAAATCTTTGAGATTTTAAAATACAAACGGATCATATAATCTCAGCCTGACTCTCAGACCTATTGGTAGTGATAGCACAAAAAAAAAAGAGGAGAACCTGCCGAATTGTAGACTTTGACGTTCCGGCTGATCATAGGGTAAAACTGAAGGAAAACGAAAAGATAAGTACCTATATCTTGCTAGAAAACTAAAAAAAATATGGAGCCCGAATGTGACGGCGATACCAATTGTAATTGGTGCGCACTGTACAGTCACCAAAAGATTAGTACAGAGACTGGACGATTTGGAAATAAGAGGACGAGTGAAGACCATCCAAACCACAGCATTGTTGAGATCGGCCAGAATACTAAGGTAAGTCTTGGAGATTTGAGGAGAATTGCTGGCCTGGATTATTTGGAAGTTGGCGAATACTGAGAAGAGTCCTGGAGACTTCAGGAAACTTGCTGTCACCCAATATCCAGTGAAAGACCATCAGCTAACGCTGATGTGAAAAACTCTAATGAGTAATGAAACTTTAAAAGAAACAATTTCTCCTAATAGCAGCACAAAACAACGCCATAAGAACCAATCAAATCAAAGCGAGAATAGATAAGACGCAACAAAATAGCAAATGTAGATTATGTGATAATAGAAACGAAACCATCAAATTAGCACAGAAGGAGGATAAGACTAGACACGACTGGGTGGACAAGGTGATCCACTGGGAGATGCGCAAGAAATTCAAATTTGACCATACGAACTAATGGTATATGTACAACCCAGCATCTGTCCTGGGGAATGACATACTCAAACTCCTATGCGATTTTGACATACAGATCACCTAATCTCGACCAGACGACCAGACCTTATAGTAATCAATAAAAAAAAAAAAAGAGAACGTCAAAACTGTCGACTTTGCTGTCCCGGCTGACAACAGAATAAAACTGAAAGAAAGTGGAAAGAAAGATAAGTACCATGACCTTACTAGGGAATTTAAAAAAACTATGGAACATGAAGGTGACGATTATACCAATCGTGATTGGTTCATTCGGTACAGTAACTAAAGGACTATTAAAGGGACTGGAGAACTTGGAAGTTGGAGGACGGGTGGAGACCATCCAAACTCCGGCATTGTTGAGAACGGCCAGAATACTGAGAAGAGTCCTAGAGACTTGAAGAGACTTGCTGTCACTCAAACTCCAGTGAAAGACCATCAGCTAAAACTGATGTGTAAAACTCTAAAGGAGTAAATAATAATAATAATAATAACAACCGCATCCCAGAACATCTCTATTCAAGGAAGCTTTAATATAACTAGAATGATCATCCAATCAAGTGTAGTATCTGTGCATTTGTTTTATTAACGATAAATTAACGATACATTTCACCGTTGATGGAAGATTATTGATTTTAATACAAAAATAAATAACTTAAAAAAGGCTGGTCATGTGAATAAAAAAAAGAAAAGTAAAACAACAACAACAACGAAACAAGCAAATCCTCAAACCTAATCGCCGACGAATCAATTTTTATTTCCTCTCGTTGACCAACCCCCGAAGATTGATTTCCTTCATGTTTGTTGGTAGATTTTAATCCCTCGAATTAAATCGATCTTTCAGTGAAGCAATCAATCAGCTGGTTGCTACGGCAACGCACCCGCCTTTTCCAGCTGCCAGTATCCTGACCAGCCGCTTACCCGAGGCCGCTGGTCATCTCACCGTTGCCAACGGCGACAGAACGCTGGTTTATTTAGCTTAGCCAGCTGAGAGCGTCGTTAATTAAAACACCCATTGCCACGTGACGCTAGATATGCAATAAATATTTACAATTATTGTATCATATCCAGTTCTCTGTTTGTCTGTTTTGGGTCTGTGTTTAGTGGGGTCACCATGAGCGTAAATTGTCTAACACAATAGATATGGCTAAATAGCAAGGCAGACTGGCTTCTTCAGCCTTTGTAAGGCAACCAGTCTTGGAAAAAGAACACATTAAATCTAAAACATCACAACTCAAAAATTGACAATGTGTCATTGGAGAGGGGTTGGGTTAATGTTACTACCCATCTAAGTAGTGAACACGTTTATCGTTGCTTAACTTCTTTTCATTTTTCTAATTGTCAAGTTTTTGAGAATTAATTTTTTTTTTTTTTTAGTGAAAGAAGAAACAACACAAAAACTACCAAGATGAGGGGGAAAAGCCTGCAATAAATAAATAAAAAAATTAATTCTCAGATTAAATGCCTCATCTCAAAATGATTCTAATTAAAGACATGTCAAGTTTTTCTTTTTCAGTCACACAGACCTAAGGTTGCTTATGATATTTTCTATTGATAGCAAGTTGTCACCCATTTAATTGTGAAAAAGCTCATCGTTGCTTAACTTCTCTTTATTTTTTTTTTTTAATTACTAAGCTTTCCTTAGTTTGTCACTCAGGCCTAAGATAACATATCTGTTGTTACAAATTAGTTACCAATCTAAGCAGTGAACAAGCTTATCATTGCTTAACGTCTTCCTTTCATTTTTTTTACTAAGCTTTGCAAAGTACAAAACACTCGAGGTCTTTAAAATATTTAGGAACATGAGGATAAGGCCAAGAGTATGTGACGCCTAGTTAGGAGCAAACTCATTCGTAAGTGTCTACTTTGTTAACCATTGCAGTGTGCTGGGTATGACAGTCAACTGCATCAGGCGATGAGTCTCCAGTGCTGGAGCTTTTGGAAGTGTCAAGTCATCTCTTCGTTGCTATTACTCCCAGGTCCACTCTAATCCAGAGTCTGAGTAGATCTGATCAAATTAATCTCCTTGACATAGTGAAGTATTTACCAGCTTGAAATGATTGTGAAGATATATTTGTACCATTGTAAAATATTTTGAGTGATAATTATACTGTTTATTTGGATAAAAATTATTTTGTTTGGTAAAATTGTAAGTTGGCTATAATATTTGAGTGTAAGTGTATATAGTCGCAAAAGGTCATAGGCTTGCACTTGTGCCGTATGAGCCATGTCGAAATCGTTCTAGACAGGATATTGAACATAAACAAATTTAGTGTTTGACATCTGGGTAAGAAATACAAGTTTATGATCGTACAAGGCAATAATTAGGAAAATGACGTCACATCGAAAGGTTTAAGACACGTGTCTTTATAACATTACCTGAATGAGATAATTAATAGATTATATAAGAAAAGGTAATTTTGAATTCAGGAAGACAGCCGTTGAAAGTTGCCGAGTTTGAAACCCGAAGAGACGTTGGGTTAGACGTTGGTGCAAATCGGTCTGTGGAGGGTGCCTCTTTGTAGCTGCAAGTAAGATACATTCATATACTCTTACAAAGTCTTCCACTTTACGTTAGACTGTTGGAATTGGAGATAGTCTGAATAAAGACTTTTTCGTAATCTTATTATTCTAAAATTATAATTTCAGTATGGTCCATCGTGTTACATCTTTTCATTTGGTGTCTTGACAGTAATGAAGGACTTCATGTAATGAATAACTCCTAATTTTTAGCCACAGAAAAAGGTTTTTATCACACCTTTCGTGTAATGAACAATCCCTAAATCTTGCCAATTCTTGCCTTCTCAAATATTTCTTCAATATCCAATGACATAAAGAGAAAACATTCAAAAATTTTTTTGTACTTTCAAAACTACTGTAAAACAATAAAAATCAATGCAATACCGTAAATAAACTATGTAGTCTCGACCTGGGTGTACTCTACTGTGTTTACTTGAATATTTCAAACATACTAAAACACTATTTTGGTTGTAATTTTTGGACTGCGGTCCTCATCTTTATTGTAGTTTATCATTTATTGTAGCTAGGTGTAATGGTTATCGTCGTAGAAATTGGACACGGCGACACGAGTTCAAATCCTGGACGAGACTGATTGCATTTCACATAGCACTAATACCCTTGGGAAAGGTATGAATCCAATTATTCTCCCTCCAGCTATGGGTAAATAGTAGGACAGACTAGGTTCTTCAGCCTTGGTGAGGCAACTAGTCTAGGAGAAGGAAAACTCAGAATTCAAACCTGTTAAACCCCGCTTAAAAATTGACCTAGTGTCATATCCTGCCCGAGCGGAGGGGTTGGGTAAATAGGATCATTTATTGTAGTGTCCCTTGTTTATATAGAAATGATTAAAAAATTTGGACAGATAATTCTAAACCACCATCACTACTGATTCACAATAGTATAATATATGCATCCATGACTCGGTCTATTTTCCTATCAGTCTGAACCAATATGTTCCAGAAGAATCCCCATGGCGTAATGGTTAAAGTACTGGACTGCGGTCTCAAAGTAATCAAGCTTGATCTCCAGTCACGCTATTACACTCATCATCGGACTATTACTCAAGGGAAAGGCATGAACGCACTTTTCCCTCCAGTTATAGGTTAGATAGTAGCACTGCTGTTCTACGAGAATGGCTTTGGCATTAAATAACCCGTAAAGGTGCCCGTGGCGTAATAGATGTCGTTGTATGAAATGGACACGGCGACACGAGTTCAACTCCTAGACGTGACTAATTGCATTTCACATCGCACTAATACCCTTGGGAAAGGTATGAATCCAATTATTCTCCCTCCAGCTCTGGGTAAATAGTAGGGCAGACTGGGTTCTTCAGCCTTGGTGAGGCAACTAGTCTAGGAGATGGAAAACTCTGAATTCAAACTTGTTAAACCCCGCTTAAAAATTGACTAAGTGTCATATCCTGCCCGAGCTGAGGGGTTGGTCTGGGCCGTCTGGCATTCGTGCCGGATGGGCGCTCGAAACCAAGAGCAGACTCGGGGCCGAATAGGCCCCCAGCTTCGGCTGGGCAACCTTCGGGTGGGCGAGCTGCACTTTTGTCCCCTTTGTACGGCACTAGACCAAGCGTCTAGTTTAAGCCGTAAACAGGCATACGTGCCCGGACCCACATTTGGGTTCGTGAAACTGCTTGCCTCATCAGGCTCACATTGCACTAAGTGAGCCGATGAGCAGCACAGACAAGCAGGGTTCGAGTCTCGGCTCCTTCCCGACCTTCCCCTCCCCTTTTATCCCCACTTTAATTGGCCTTCGGGCTTTTGACCTTGTGTCAAGTCGTGTCTGGTGGGAGGCAGCGACAAATACTACGCTATAAAAAAAAAGTCCAACGCGTTTCTGCATAACCTCAAGAAAGGCTTTTAGTTGATATAGTAAAGTTTTGTGCAAATTTGTTTACTATTCGTAATATTGTAATACATTGCATTGACCGGTGATGAATCCGGCAAATACATCCGATCGTAGATAAAATCAACAAAGTGACTACCGGAAAAAAACAGAAATGCGTGGGCGAGGCATAAAAATATGCGTGGGTGTAAGCCGTGACCAATGGAGAACAAGCATTGCGTGGGTGAAGAGGCGTTGCCATGTGGGTTGCGTAGGAGTTTTAAAACAATAAAAGGCCGAGAAGTTCAGTTTCCGCGGGCTTCGGACTCCCGATACCTCCTTTGTGTGCGCGAACACTCTCCGATTGCTATTCTGTTCCACATAAGCGTCACCGTCGAAGTATAAAAACATAAGATTATAATTTTCATATATACGTTCTTTGTCAAGATCCAGCGGTAGTATACAACAGTATTTATATATATTATTCATGGGCATTATAAATAGTAAAGAAAGTAAAGTTGGCGACTGTAGTCGAGGGTGACCAGAAGGTTCCCTTTTCAGTAGCTACTACACCTGTAAAATATACTGATGCAGGGAAATATGAAACACTGACGACTCTCCGTTGTTCAGGTGCGAAACTTTAGTTTTTCGACACGAGAAGAGAGAGACACAGTTTTTACTATGCTGACTGTACTATCTGACCCAACAAACGCGCTGCGCATCTCGTAGCCCCCAGCTGGACTAGCCCGGCCCAGTGTCGGAACTCAACTAACTTCTTTTTCAAAATCACCAAATGCTCAGCCCATCGTTTCCGGGCATGACGTCATTCACACCCCAGTCACATTTACTATCTGGGGTTTTTATTATGACATTTGTGATTGTCATATCCTCTGCGCACGAGCGTGAACTGTACTCAATGTGTGTGCACCTGCACTCAGAGCCGAATAGTTCAAAGCCTAACCAAACCGAATGATAAAATATAATTAACGAAAAATGATTAATATAAAAAATCATTCCGTAATTATATAACACAACAAAGTGTAGGGGAGGGCGCTAATCCTTTTTCAGGATTACTCCACTTCCCCCTTGATACGTACCTTATATTGCTGAGTGTTAAGTAAGGAGGTGTCAAGTACTATTTTTAAAGTCTTTGGTACGACGCGACCTTGGATTGAACCCAGGTCTCCCGGGCCATTAAGCGAACACTCTACCCTCTAGACCAATGAGCCGGTTTATAAATAGTAAACAATGTTAAATAAAAACTTTATTTGGACTAATAAGCTTTTGTTTTGGTGTAGGCAATGAGAGGACATTTTGCATCGAAGTTACGGCAAGTTTAGCCATAAAAACAAGGTAAGGTTCGACGTTTCAAAAATAAATCCCGTGCAATTAATTACCTTTTGTTTTTTAGATGAAAAATTTGTTAAAAAGTAGTTACGACTTATACATTATCTTGAAGGTTCACTTGCTCTAATTGTACCTTTTCTTTCTTTCTTTCTTTCTTTCTTTCTTTCTCTCAGTCAGCACAGTCGTCATCAATTCTCTGATTCTAGTAAAAAAGACAAAATCATTGCAAAGTCCTCTATAACTACATACACGCGCATGCCCAGTTGTGGGAATTCGAAAAGACGCCATTTTGGTTTCGTGATTTTCTTCCATCGAAAAGAAGCCATTTTTTCCTGACGTCAGTGTACACTAAATCGAATCAAATATTTCAGTCCAAATTCTTTTCTGCATTCATCGTTTGGGCCTAACTTTTACTTTTCTTATTTTTACTGTTTGTGCGCAATAGGTTTCAATTTAAAATATTGGATTTGGACTTGTGTCGGCCGTCGGAAACGAGGTCATACTTATAAAACATAGAAATGAAGAAAAAGACGTTAACAAATCTGCTTAAGATTATTCCTTCTTGAAGCCATTTTATGCAGATAGCTTTGGACATATAAATATACACGTATACTAATAGACTACTAAAACTAGTTTTAGAACTAAAATGTGAATATATCCAAGATATATTTACATTAGAAGAAACAAATATAAGATTAAGGATTTACTTACACACACATGGTTTATACATCCATAAGGGAACCTCGGATGGTGTAATAGTTAGCATACTAGACTAGCAAACCTTCATGAGTGAGTTCGAGTCGTACTGGGTACCCCATTCATACGGCCTTGTGCCACATCTAAGAAAGAGAGCTTCGTAAAATA
Organism: Sepioteuthis lessoniana; assembly: GCA_963585895.1. Taxonomy (NCBI): domain Eukaryota; kingdom Metazoa; phylum Mollusca; class Cephalopoda; order Myopsida; family Loliginidae; genus Sepioteuthis; species Sepioteuthis lessoniana. The sequence goes on along the minus strand of OY757940.1, from coordinate 14,480,940 downwards.
CTATATTACTTATACATACACATCTATGTTTATGTCTGAATATAGGATATGTATAGGATATGATTTGTAAGCGAATAATTTGTTGTTAACTTTATTTCAAAATGATTGGTTGGTTGTTTTGGTTTTACGACATATCAACTTTTATAAGCTATTTAATGCCAAATCCATTTTCATTCAAATAATTAGTTCTATTTCAAACAATTCAGTTTAGCATAAGTACTTAGTTTAAATATCAAAACAGTTCTATTTTAAGTAGTTCAGTTTAGCATAAGCACACAGTTTAATTGTCAAAAACATTTCTATTTCAAGCTATTCATTTTAATATATGTATATTTTTTGTCCACACAGTTAAATGTCAAAACAGTTCTGTTTCAAGCAATTTCAGTTAAGAATTCGTAAGCAGTTTAGTTCTATATAGGACCCTATCAGGTGCTACCATTCCGGGTCAGAGAGGACCTGGGAGCAATGAAAGCTCCCAAAACTCCGGTATTACTGGAACCTCACCATACCTAGAACACTCGTTGTAGGGGATCTTATCCCTCTGCAGAGAAGCAGTCAGTGTATTCTACAGTCCCAGCCGACTGGGCCACAAGACACTCGTTGGGTGGGGTGGGGTCTTACCCCTCTGCAATGAATTGTTAGAGCTCATTTGTTTGCCCACAAATAGCTTCAAGTATTCCTAACCAACACTAATAATTTTATGTAATATTAATCATTTCTTTTCATACAGTTAAATTGATTTATGTATTAATATTTAACATCAGTAATTCTATTTATCAAGTATTCCTATCTAATACAAATAATTTGTACACTGCTGTACAGTTTCAAATAACTAATAATAATAATAATGGAGGTGCCCATGGTGTAATGGTTATCGTCGTAGGAAATGGACACGACAACACGAGTTCAAATCCTGGACCAGGCTAATTGCATTTCACATCGCACTAATACTCTTGGGAAAAGTATGAATCCAATTCTCCTCCAGCTATGGGTAAATAGTAGGGCAGACTGGGTTCTTCAGCCTTGGTGAGGCAACTAGTCTAGGAGAAGGAAAACTTGGAATTCAAACCTGTTAAACTCCGCTTAAAAATTGACCTTGTGTCATATTCTGCCTGTGCGGAGGGGTTGGTAAATATGAATAATAATAATCCTTATCAAATTGAACTGTTCTATTTCATCTATTGATGGGACCCCAACAGGTACTACCAGTCGAGGGTGGGGTCCTCGTGACCCAAATATGAATAGGTGTTATCTCAAGAGACCCAAATATGAATGGGTGTACCTCACGAGACCCCAAATATTAATAGATGTTATCACACGAGACCCAATTATGAATAGGTCTTACCTCACGAGACCCAAATATTAATAGGTGTTATCATACGAGACCCTAAATATTAATAGATGTTATCGCACGAGACCCAAATAGGAATATGTATTACCTCACTAGACCCTAATATTAATAGGTGTTATCATAAGAGACCCACATATGAATAGGTGTTGCTTCATGAGACCCAAATACGAATAGATGTTACATGAAGCAAGTACAAAGCGACTCCGTTGTTTTTTTTATTTACGAAAGTTTATTACTGTTTGTAACATTTACAGAGTCGTCAAGGAAGCCGAGATTGAAAGATATTAATTGTTTCTAGAAACGCAGGAGTTTCCATTCATCGGGGACGAAAGGTCAAAACACAGGCTATTTCTTTCCCACGTAACCCCCCTCAGGGCCGCTCGTCTTTTGGTCCAGAACTGCGACCCTCTTCTTCCAACTCTCTGACCGACTAGATTGACTGACTTATATATATATATATATATATATATATATATATATATATGAAGAGTAAATAAAGGATTGTAATCCGACAATATGTAGAAAAACTGATAACAACGATCCAAGAGGAAGGAATGATTTATTAACGGGTCAACACTATAGCGTTTCGGTTCTACTGAACCATCATCAGGACCCATGAGGGGTGATAATAATAATTTTAAGTTAACGATGGATGTTTAAAAATGCAAAATACAAAAACCTACGGGAAAATATGTATAGTTAGAAAAAGTTTTCCCGTAGGTTTTTGTAACTGACTAGACTCGTTTGCTTCGTTTATCGAAATTCTAAGCACGCTGTCTAGACAGATGATAATGAGGTATGGGGTTAGCGTGTCTCCTTGTAGTACTCCTGCTACAATGGTATATTGGATAAATATGGTTTTTAAACACATTTTTGTTGATATCGTTTTAAATGAGTCTGTGCTTTCTTTTTTGTATATAGTTAAATAGTTTCAAATATATCTGTCAAACACGAATAATTTTATTTACTATTAATTATTTGTTTGAACACAATTAAATTGTTTCAAGTATTGCAACATAAACCTAACAAATTAATTTAACATCAGTTGTTTTTTGCACTCATTTTGATGGTTATATATATATATACCATTTGTTAATGAATAGTTTGAAGGTAATTTTATTTCCAAATGAATTGGAAATAATTTTTAGCACACAGTTAAATGGGTTTAATTATTGCGATCAAATACGAATATTTCTAGCTAATATTAACCACTTGTTTACATACAGTAAAATAATTTCAATCATAGCAACTTAACTCAATTCTATTCAAATTTATTTATTCATTTGCACAGTCAAATAGTTCAAAGTATTTCTATGTAATACCAATAATTCTATTTTGTATACAGGTAAACGGTTTCAAATATTCTGCACTAATAATTCTATTAGCTCACAAGACTCAAAAAATGGTACTTGATGCCGCCTTGCTAAGCACAGCATTATAAGGTCAAGAGTAAAGTGGAGCAATCCGGGGAATAGAGTAGCGCCCTCTCCCACACCTAGGTGTTGTAGATATTGAAAAGGGAGCCTTCGGGTCAACCTCGACTAAGTTCGCCAACTTTACTTACTTATTGCTGTGATAATACCCGCTTCTGCAACTCGTTGCATAAGTTACTAAGTCCCCGTCGAGAACTTATGTGGGGCCGGATCAAGCGAGAAGCAGGTTCACAGAGAAAAGAACAAAAACACAACAACAACTTATGGTTAAAACGTCAAGGGGGGATGGGGAGCGTGTAACTCTTTGTGGATAATTAATTCTAGTTTGAGTTTCGGCTGGCAAAAGATTATCTTTACTAACTGGGTCATGCTGGTAATGTCGCTGTTCGTTGTTTCTTTGTACCGGCCAAATCAACTTTCCTCGAACCCAAACTAAGTCTGACTGCTTGGACCCAAAATGCACCTGTATATATACAGAATGTTTCATTATTTCCGGCTAATGGGACACCCACTAATAAACCCATAACTCTTTGGGGAGCCATTCCTCTCTTAAAAAAACTGGACATAAAATTATTTCCTAGACTGGCCGTCTCTGATACAGGGACATTAAATTCAGACCCTTTTAAGTTTTTGACCAGTACCTGAAAAGTACTTAACACTTACCCACGTCTGTGGCCATATGTATAAACATTTTCTTATCTAGATTTCCTTAATCTAGTTAATGGGTTTCCTAACATTTGAAATTTGTTACCCAGGCCGAATCTAACTCATCTTGCCACATATATATGTATGTATATGTGTGTGTGTTTATGTAGGTGTGTGTGTGTGTGTGTGTGTGTGTGCACCCACATGTGCGTGGGCGTATATATATATATACACACACGCACACATGTATGGGTGCGCACACACACACACGTGTGTATACATGTATGTGCATATATCCAACTTATATTATTCATCACTAACAATTCGATTACACATCCTGTTCCATCGCCATAATTAACGCCATGAGCGAAATGGACATATAATGTTCATAACGATAGAACATATAAAGAACATAGGAATCTCGAAATTCAAAAACACATAACGATTTCTTGTTCAGGTACGAAACCTTTTTATTAACTTTGAGTTAAAGGTTTCGACATAAGGAGGAGAGACAATTTTGCTATGCTGTCTTATTCATCTGGCCCCCATCTCGAGCGGCCCCCATAGGGCGCAAGTTCGCCTCGCGTCTGAGAACTCCAAAGTTCGACCGTCTTCGTCCAGTGTCTAGTCTCAACTCTCTAACTTTCTTTCAATTCTCCACAAACCTCTGTGTGCTTCCGGTGCGTGACGTCACTCGCACTCCGTCACCCGTTTCGTCTCGGACTATTGTGACATTTGAGTGACACCTTCTTCCGCCCGCGTCCACCCGCGTTAACACCTGCATCAATGTTTGCACCTAACTAACCCATGTGCTGAGCCGAAAGGTTATCAGCCTAACTAAACTCAAAGGCATTAACTGAAATCCCTCAGCCATTACGTTACAATCCGTCATACGTTTGAATGATCAAAGTGCAATTTCTAGCTATTCAATTTTGCATAAGTCATTTGTTTGCACTCAGTTTAAATATCTAACAGTTCTATTTGACCCATAGACAGAACTCTATCAGATACTACCATCTCGGGTCTTAGTGGACCTGGAAGCGATGACAATGAAGGGATGTTCCAGAGCGGAAGCCTCACCATCAGATTGTTTTGTGTCATATCAGGACACTCGTGGCGGGGGTCTTACCCATCTGCAGAGATGCAGTCGGTGTATTCTATAGCCACAGCCGACAGGGAGGGATTCAAACTGAGTACTCAATGCTACTGGCCTTATGTCACAACAAATCTAAGCTTTGTAAATAGCTATAAAGAATAGACATCCTACACTAAACAAAATCGCCTTTAGCTTGGGAGCAGGGAATACTAAAATTCATCGGACACTCGTCCCAAATCCTACACCTTCGCAGGATTCACAGTCACGTGATCTTTAGCTCGTATCTCCAGCATTAATGGTCTACACATTCACAGGAGACATCACGTGCACAGGATGAACACGCCCACAGAAATAATAACTCGATACAGGAGTACCCACCTCCAGCGACTATAACCAAAGATGGTCGAAAGTAACCATACTTAGACTACGCCTATAGAGTTTTTGGACAGTTTTTAAATTACCGTCAATCACAGTTAAGACATCTCACTCGGCAAAAAAGAAAAGAACAATAAAAATCTTGTTTATTATTTTCAGCAATATATGCCTACAAGAGAATCTGTTGTCTAAATACACATTATATATATATATCACTTGTACGAACATTTTATATGCCGGTTGCCCTGTCGGCTGGGGCTGTAGAATACACCGATTGCTCCTCTGCAGAGGGGTAAGATGCACCCCCCGCCCAACAAGTGTCCTGGATATGACACTAAACAATCTGATGGTGAGGTTCTAGTAATGTTGGTGCTTTGGGGAATGCGGAACACTCCTTAATTGCCATTGCTCCCAGGTTCATTCAGGCCTGGCGAGGTAGCACTTGATAAGGCCCTATCTATGGGTCAAATAGAACTAAACTGGGTACTTATGTTAAACTGAATTGTTTGCAGTAGAACTTTTTTGACATTTAAACTGCGTCCTTATGCTAAACTGAAATGTTTGAAATGTAACTGATAGAGCCTTACCTTTGGGTTAAATAGAACTAACGGCATACTTATGCTAAACTGAAGTGTTTGATTAAACTGAATAGTTTGAAATAGAAATGTTTTTGACAAACCGTACTTACATTTAAATTGTGTGCTTATGCTAAACTAAATTATTTGAAATGGAACTGTTTTTGACACTGAAACTGTATTTACACTAAACTGAATTGTTTAATATAGAACTGTTTTGACATTTAACTGTAGAACTGCTTGACTAAACTGAATAGCTTGAAATAGAAATGTTTTTCACATTTAAATTGCGTACTTACGCTAAAGTGAATTGTTTGAAATAGAACTATTTTCATAAAAATGGATTAAGCGTTAAATAACCTACAAAGGTTGATATGCCATAAAACCCAACCAACCAACCATCTATATGCCGAAGAAACTACTCAGATGATTGCTTCTCTGTCTGGCTCAAGGCTAGGGGCAAGAAACATCTGGCTGTTCTCAAAGCCAGAGCAATTACGCTAAGCCTGTACAGAGAAGACAATTTTACACATTCTGTTTATTTGGGGAGTCTGGTGGGAATTTGGAGAGTTGAGTTTTTTTTTAACTCTCTAGTTTTTGTTTATCAATACTACCCGACTTGTTTTTTTTTAATTTTATATATTTTAATCGATTCTGGTCGTTGCTATTGAAGAAGCGCTGGACTAATAGTTCCTTTTAGTGTTTTATCGTTTCAAACCATAAAATTATTCCTCGCGTTAAATTCATAATATATATATAAGTTGAATTCAAATTTTTTGCTATATTTTGGTAACGGGAGATATAATTCGGCAGCCCCAAATGCTTTTGCTGAGGTCGTGAAGTTTCCAAACCACTCTGGATTGGGAGATGTCGAGCTCATCTGATAGTCTCCGAGAGCTACTCACCGAATTTTTATCTACGGCTTGGAGCACGGCCTTTGAATCTTCGGTTTCAGGCTTGATCGTCGAGGTGCTCGCAACCTTTGTGAAATTTCTTGAACCATCTTGTTACTGTACTGTGATCAACGGCGCCTTCTTCTATCACACTACAGATGTTTTTAGTGCTTCCCTGGCGTTATGGCTCGGTACGAACTCATACAAGAAGTGAAGCATTGACCAACAGGTCAGCGCACCCACTTACATGATACTACCAACCAAAGCTATTACCTCTCACGGCTTGAACTGCTTCGGCCACGTGATATATATACTATAAACTAACACATACCAAAATAGTACAACATTTTTTTATTTATCATAGCACATATGTATATATACAGGATGCGGAAAGAAAATATGAAATAACCTTTAAAACTTTTTTTTAGTCAGAGTAGTCCAAATTTGGAGAAAAAAAACGCGATAAATCTAAATTTTCATGATTAGCTCTATTATTCAAGCAGTTTTTATATTAAAATTCAGCCAAATATGAGTGAGCAAGAAAAGAAACGACAAAGAATCTATGATTTGCTTAACGCCGAAACTAAGCCAATGTTTCTTTGTCTACTGTATACTAGGCAAAGAAAAAAAAAATGCGGCAAAAGAGCTTTTTAAGGAAAAGGAAAAGTGGAAGATTAAACAAAAAATAAAAATAATGCTTTTTAATTGCTCTCGCTGCGGTGATTAAGAAGGGTCCCCACAACGTCAATAAGAAAGCATATTAATGAAATGAAAGTCCACGAGAAAACTGTGAGGATTGCAATTAAACAAGATGTAAGCCCCTTGATTACACTATAATGGATATTTAAGAAAGCAAAACAAATGCAACTTCCCATCCAAATATTGGTTCGCTTAAGACTGCTGTTGAGGAGGAATGGAATAAAATGTCTGGAGAATTTATTTTGAAAGAATGCAAATCGTTTCGAAGGTATGCAGATGCAATAATTGAAAAAAATGGTGGTCATATTGTGTAAATTTACTGTTTTATGGTAATCTTCTTATTTTGTTGTTTATTTTTAGAATGAAAATTAATCTTGTTGTATAAGAGTCATTTATTATTATACTAGAATTGTCCTAATTTTGCTTCCACACCCTGTATATACAACTTTTCATTTTCTTTCCAACAACCTCTTACTCTTCATCGAGTAATGTCCTCCCTTTATTACGATATCAGAGGAATTTCTCTTCATTCTGTAATATATATATATATATATATATATGTCTATGTGTGTGTGTGTGTGTGTGTGATAGAAATGTAAATATGTCAAGAGGGTCCAAAATCAGGCAGAGGTTGCATCAGTTTGGATCTGGTATTCTCGACCTGTGACGTAAAACTAACCACTCCCGATGGTATCGTAAGTCACTGCTAAGGCGCCCCGGGTTAATGGTAATGATACCTCAACCCTGAAATAATGCCTGCCCCAAGGTCATCATCTGATGAAGTTTTTGTTAGTGGTACTCCTGCTGTTGTCTTTGCTGTAGCAGTTATATGATTTTATTTATTATACAGCCATAGTTTTGTGCCAAGAGGTCCGGGAATCGTTTTCATTGTATCATTCTACATTCATATTTACTTTTTTAAGTAATTGTTTCTTAATTTGTGATTTTTTCATTTTTTTTGGGGGGGGGCTCGCAGTCCCATAGAATACGAATGATTTTTAAACAGATCTATTTGACTCATAAGAAGGAACCTGAGTTAGAGTGGACTTGGGAGTAATGGCAATGAAGGGTAGTCCACCCTCCGTATATCTCCAGAAAAAAAAGCCTCAACTATTGTTAAAGCTTTAGCGTCATACCCAGGAGACCGGCCCTTTTGGGGAAAGAAGGAAGGAAAGAAGGAAGAAAAGAAGTGAAAAAGGACGGAAAAAAAAGAAGAAACGAAAGAAAAAAGGGAAGGAAGGAAAAAAGAAGGGAGGAAAAATAAGAAAAAGAAAGGAAAGAAAGAAAGAAATAAGAAGAAAAAAGAAAAAGGGAAGGAAGGAACTAAGAAGGAAGGAAGAAAAGAAGAAAAAAGGGAGGAAGGAAGAAAGAAAGGAAGAAAAAAGGAAGGAAAGAAGGAAGGAAGGGAAGAAGAAAGGAAAAAAGAAGGAAAGAAAGAAAAAAGGGAAGGAAGGAAAAAAGAAGGAAGAAAAGAAGGAAAGAAGGAAGGAAAGAAGAAAGGAAGAGGGACGGAAGAAATGAAGGAATAGAATTATGTGTTAGATAGCAATACTTGAAACAATTCAACTGTGTGCAAACAAATAATTTTGAATATAATTATTTGTGTTAGATAACAATACTTGAAACCATTCAACTGATTGCAAACATGAGCTCAGGCTTGTTTAAATAATTGTCACTAATAAACTATTCGTTCACAGATCATATATATATATATATAAGCAGGATTTGGCATTAAATAACCAAGAAAGGTTGATATGCCTTAAAACCAACCAACCAACCATCGTTCTTTATTTGCTTCTTGTTTATAGATTTCCTTCTTCTCTTCCAACCTTTATCTCCTCCTCCTTTCTTTATCAGTCTCAATCTATTCGTCTCTCTCTCTCTCCTCTTTCTCTTTCTTTTCTCTCTTTCTTTCTTTCTTTCTCTCTTTCCTTCACTCTCTTTCTTTCAATTAATAGTTCCTTCATTCTTTCTCTTTCCCTCCTCTTCCATCTCCTTCTTTTTTCCTTCTCTCTTCTCACTCTCTCTTTCTCTCTCTCTCTTTCCTTCACTCTCTTTCTTTCAATTCATAGTTCCTTCAATCTTTCTCTTTCCCTCCTCTTCCATCTCCTTTTTTCCTTCTCTCTTCTCTCTCTTCTTTTTCTTTCTCTTGGTGTCTCTATCTCTCCTTCTCTCAATCTCTTTCCTTCCCTCTTTTTTCTTTCTTTCTCTCTACTTCTCTTTCTCTCTTTCTCTTTCTCTTTTCTCTTCTTTCTCACCTTCTTCTCTCTCACTCCTTTCTCCCCCCTCTCTCTCGTCTGTTTTCTTCTTCCTCTAAGCATTTTCCAAACAGCTCAATCAAATTATTCGATTCATTTTCGCTCATTACGCAAAAATTTTCTCGCCGATTCAAACTGTCCTTTTCATTTATTGTTTCTTTCAGAATTGGTTTCTTCAATATCGACCGGATTTTTAGTTTTGAATCGAAGAAAATCAATCGAAGAAAATCAATCGATTGACGAAATTAAGTGGGTGGGATAAATTAGTTAATAAAATATACGAAATTTATATAGTAAATATATTTACCATATATAGAGTAAATATCCGAACTTTATATTAAATAGATATAAATATATATCGAGCAAGAAACAGAAGAAAAGGAAGGAAGGAAGGAAGGAAGGAAGGAAGGAAGGAAGCAATCAGTGAAAGAAAGAAAGAAAGAAAGATATTTAACATAAGAAGAAAAGAACGAAAAAATGAAAAAGAACGAAAGAAAAAAGAAAGAAAGAACAAAAGAAAGAAAGAGATTGAAAAATATTTGATAAAAGAAAGAAAGAAAGAAATGTTCAAGTACGTCACTCATAAGAAGAAAGAAAGAAAGAAAAAAAAATGAGAAAGAAAGTGAGAACGAAAGAAAAGACCGGGGGATGTCAAAGAAAGACAAGAAATAAACAAGAAAAAAAAAAAATCAATTAAATGCCATTATTGAGACGAAGCCGAAGGACAAGTGCTCGATTTTGTTTATTAAATTTTGCTTCGTTTTCCAGGTGTGAAAAATGAAACTGCCTATATCGCATTGTCATTCAATTCCAATCCGCCATTTGCTGACTCCTCTTTCATAAACTTTCATTTCTTTCTTTCTTTCTTTCTTTCTTTCTTTCTTTCTTTTTTCTTTCCTTCTTTCTCATTTTTTCTTTCTTTCTTTCTTATCTAAAATATCTTCTTTCTTTCTTTCTTTCTAATTTGAAATATTTTTATCTCTCGTTTTTCTTTCTTTTTCATTTTTTTTCTTCCTTTCTTTCTTATCTCAAACATTCTTTCTTTCTTTCTTTCTTATCTCAAACATTCTTTCTTTCTTTCTTTCTTTCTTTCTTTCTTTTCCCTGTTTGTTTTCTTTTATTTTTCCACAGACTTCTCTCTCACCCCTACCTTTTTCTATTTCACAACACATATATACACGGACACTCTCTGTCTGTCTGTGTCTCAGTCTCTCTTTCACAATCTCTCTCTCTCTCTCTCTCTCTCTCTCTCTCTCTCTCTCTCTCTCTCTCTCTCTCAGTATTTTAACGTTTTCTGAAAATTATTCTCAGTCAAATTCTTTATTCATTTATCTTTGAAGCATATCAACTTCCTTGACGTTCAAACTCATTAAGTCCCTCTATTTCATTTAATTATTTATCCTGGTTATGACACTAAACTGCATCTGATGGTGAGGCTCCAATTCTGTAAATCACAGGAGTGTGGAGCGCCTCTTCATTGCCACTTTTCCAGGTCCATTCTGGCTTGAAGTGTAGCACCTGTTAGGCTCCCGTCTACAGGTCAAAAAGATCTATTTTAAAATTAATTCTCTTTGATAGAACCACGTGCAAAAAAAGTTAAGAAATAACTACACAACATACAATGAAGACGATTCTTTAACCCCATTCGGGTGGGGCCGTAGAATACACCGAATGCATCTTTGCAAAGGGGTAAGACTTCTCTTTCCGTTACCAGTGTCTTGCATATCACAATGAATAATCTGATGGTGAGGCTCTAGTAATGCTGGAGCTTTCGGGAATACCGAGGACCCCTTCATTGCCATCGCTCCTAGGTTCACTCTGGCCGGGAGTGGTAGCACCTGATAGTGTCCTATCAGTGGGTTACATTGAAATGTTTGACATTTAAACTGAGTACAAACAAATGACTTACGCTAAATTGAATTGTCACATACAGAATTGTTTGATCATTTAACTGTGTGTAAGCAAATGACTAACGCTTGATTGAATTGTTAGTGATACATAGCAATACTTTGAACAATTTAACTGTGTGCAAATGAATGGGTAATGTTGAATAGAATTAGTAGTGTTTAATAGCAGTACTTGAGACTCTTTAACGGTGTGCCTAAATTAAATTGCTTGTATTACATAGCAATGCTTGGAACCATTTGACTGTGTGCAAATAAATGATTTGTGTTGAATAGAAAAATACAATACTGACGACGCCACACAGTGCTCTTCAATTAATCAAACAAGCGTATTTCCCTTTTTTTGTGTATGAGAGAGGTCTTACCGCCCGCAAGGAATGCAGTCAGCGTATTTAAAACCTTGCTGACAGAACTAAATGCAGTTTAAGTGTCATACTCAAAACAGCCCCTTTTTTGCGGGAGGGAGAGGTTTTAGCTCCCAGATAAATCGTTCATTATTTACGGCTGATATTATCATTTAGCTTTGCCATAATCCATTTGACAAAACAAAAAAGTCTTCAATTTGGTTGCTTCATCTTTGTGAAGCATTTACCATAATCGAATCTCGATTGTCTGCCATTGTTTCAACACTCAAATCCGATCGGATGTAACGGACTGAGGCGAAAGAAAGGAAAGTGTGACTATTTTTACGTAATGCTTTAACATTTAATTACATGTGTCTTTCTGTAAGTTTCTCTTGTGGATGGCAATGGCATAAAAATCGATTCAATCAGGTCCAGATTAAATATTAATTGTATCAATTTATTTTCTTTTCTTCGTTCGCTATTGATTCAATTGACGCATGCGCAGAGAAGTAGACGAGCACAAAGCAATACAATGAAAACTGTTTATGCATATTCTTGCACAGTAACTTTCATTTATGAAGGGATTATTTACCCACAAATCGCCTCTCTGTCTATCTGTCTGTCTGTCTGTTATTCACTATCTATCCTAGTCTGTTCATATCTATCTATCTATCTATCTATCTATCTATGTCTCTATTTCTGTCTATATATCAATCTCTTCACACACACACACACACATATATATATATATATATATATATATATATATATATATATATATCCATTCTCTCTCATTTTTCTATCTATCTATCTATCTATCTTTTTCTCTTTCCCACCTTCTCTCTGTCTCTCAGTCTACCTTTCTCTCTCTATATCAATCTCTTTATCGTTCCCTCTCTCTCTCTCTCTCTCTATATATATATATATATATATATCCGATAGATTTATACTTTACAGGGGGACGGTTTACGGGTGGGAATATGAATGGTCTCAAGAACCTTCAAATGAAAGTCGGAGCGGGACTTACTTAGGACAGTAAACAAGTCCGCTATTTGTCGCTGCCTCCCATAAGACAGGACTTGACACAAGGTTAAATGACCCGAAGGTCGATTATAGTGGAGATTTAGGGGAGGGGAAGGTCAGGCACAAACCGAAGCACGAGCCCTGCTAAACTTTGCTGGTCATCGACCCACTCGGGGCCTGATGAGCCAAACATGGTCCAGGCACGAATGCCTAATTATAACTTAAACTGGACCAGTGCCATACAAAGGTGACAACTCGCTCACCCAAAGGTGGCCCAACCGAAGCCGGGGGCTTTTTGGCCACGAATCTGCCGGGCATGGACTGCTTGTTAATGCTGTAGCTCACCCACCCGAAGGTAGCCCAGTGGAAAACGGAGGCATTTCGGCCTCAAGTCTGCTAAGGCATGACCGCTTAAAGGTAGAGGAGAAGAGGGTCGAGGAAGGTCCGAGCCGAGCCGAAGCTCGAGCACTGCTGGTCTTTGCTGGTCATCGGTCCACGGTGCAATGTGGGCCTGATGAGAATTGCTGGACTTGGACATAAATCTGGGTCGAGGCACATATGCCTGATTATAGCTTAAACTGGACAGTAAGTTCCAGTGTGCTATTCGCCTTCTCAAGCGTAAATCTAAGGACAGGGTGCGTGTTTTTTTTTTACTCTTGAGATGTAGAATAATTCCACACCACATTTTCTTGATGCATTGGTGTGTAAAGAGACCTCTGCATTCCTAACGGCCGTGTATCGTAAAGACGACTTTTACTGGCTTAGACATTCGTTGGGATTCATTTTGTTCCAAAAAGCAGAAGATCAATTTAATTAAAACCCTAACATTCCGGGCATTAATAATATGCTCGGAGTCGAAGTTGGACGATGAAATCGAGTTTATCAATGGGACACTTTGTTAACAATGGCTTCCGGAGCGTGGCCCTGGAAAAGGAACAATGGCAGACTTAGGGCCTTTAATTAGGCACCTAGTTTCGACTAGGCTACCTTCGGGTGGGCGAGCTGCATTTTTGTCTCCTTTGTCCCCCTTGTACGGCACTAGACCAAGCGTCTAGTTTAAGCCGCAAACTGGCATACGTGCCCGGACCCACATTTGGGTTCGTGAAACTGCTTGCCTCATCAGGCTCACATTGCACTAAGTGAGCTGATGAGCAGCACTGACAAGCAGGGTTCGAGTCTCGATTCGTTCCCGACCTCCCCTCCCCTTTATCCCCACTTTAATCGGCCTTCGGGCTTTTGACCTTGTGTCAAGTCGTGTCTGGTGGGAGGCAGCGACAAATACTTGGCTTCCCTGAAGACATTGTTCGATCTGTCACCAGGGATAGAATTTCTGATTTTTAGTAAAATTAAACCCGATTCAGTCCAGAGGTACCCTGTATATCTCAAGTTACCTCTACTTGGTGATGTTTGTGATAGATTTGCTTGCCAGATCTCTGCTTTTTCCTCCAACCTGCGTGTGGTTTTCCGTATGCGGGCTGTTTTGACATCTGGTCGAAAAGACGTCCCTTCACCTAACATAGCGGTTCTTTGATTTATTCTTTTAGATGGGTTTGCAGTTTGAAATACATCAGGAGAAGCAACGTCTGCATTCGAGATTTAAACTACATGTATCTACGAAAATACTTCGTTGATCAAACAAACAATACATGCAGGTGTTCCATTGCAGAACATATTATAAATAACCGCAATTGTGCCTCATCCTACAGTGTCCAGCTTGGCTCATCAGACCGACATTGCAATAAGTGGGCCGATGACCTTCCCCTCCCCTAAATCCCCACAATAATCGACCTTCGGGTTATTGACCTTGTGTCAAATCCTGCCTAGTGGGAGGCAGCGACAAATAGAAAACTTGTTTACTATCCTAAGCAAGTCTCACTTCAGCGTGATCAGATGCCGCTTCGTGCAGAGGCTTTTCAGCGGACTGTCTGGTATCTGTGCTGGACGGTCAAAGTTCCATGGCAGACTTGAGGTCAAAAAGCCCCCGGCTTCGGCTAGAGCACCGTCGGGTAGGCAAGTTGCATCATTGACATCTTTGACACCCTTGAATAGCACTGGACCTTGCTGTCAAGTTTAAGCTATAATCAGGCATACGTGCCTGGACCCAGATTTGGGTCCAAGTCCAGCTAGGCTCATCAGACCCACATTGCACTAAGTGGGCCGATGACCAGCATAATCCAGGAGGGCTAGATCATTGGCTCGTGCCCGGCCTTCCCTTCCCCTAAATCTCCACTATAATCCACTTTCGGGTCATTTGACCTTGTGCCAAGTCCTGTCTTATGGGAGACAGCGACAAATAACAGACTTGTTTACTATCCTAAGCAAGTCCCGCTCCGACTCTCATTTGAAGTTTCTTGAGACCATTCATATCCCCACCCATACACCGTCCCTCTGTAAACATAGGGAATGTTTATTGAGTTTGAATTTGATTACTATCTGATTTACCCCTCCCTTTTTTTTTATACAATTTGAATTTTTTTTCTATATTACAGAGTCCCTGCTTCTTTTCCTTTCTTAATTGTTTTTCCTCGATTAACCTGTGATCAGTGAGAACCGAAACCGGTTAGTTGTATAATTTTATTTTTCAAAATGATTAAATTTGGTCTCTTTTTAAGTAACAAATAAGATGGCTTAAAAAATTACTATAAAAAATAATAAAATGTTCCATCGTCTTTAATAAAACGTGCCTTAATATATATATATATATATATATATATATATAAACAGGATTTGGCATTAAATAATCCATTAGAGTTGATATGCTGTAAAACAAAACAAAACTTTGAATAATATGCAACTGACCCAGAATAGATTTGCAACAAATTAAACAACCCTCTGAAATTAATAAAACAGTTCATACTTCGGTAGCAATATTTCATCGACTGAAAGCGCTGTTAACATACACTTAAGAAAGGCGTGGACTTCTATTTCTTTAATGAAATAGAACGGGAATTCTTCCTAGTTGTAGTCGTGTCAGAACTATTGTCTGGTTGCACTTGGTACACTAATAAAACGTTGCCCAGTCGGCTGGGACTGTAGAATACACCGACTGCTTCTCTGCAGAGGAGTATGACCCCCCCACCACCACCACCCAACGAGTGTCCTGCATACGACACTAAACAATCTGACAGTGAGGTTCCAGTAATGCTGAAGCTTTGGGGAATGCGGAGTACCCTCTTCATTGCCATCGCTCCCAGGTCTACTCTGGCCCGGAGTGGTAGCACCCAATAGAGTCCTATGTATGGGTCGAATAGAACTAAACCAGGTACTTATGCTAAACCGAACTGTGAGAAATAGAACTGTTTTGACATTTAAACTGCGTACTTATGCTAAACTGAAATGCTTGAAATGGAATTGTTTTTGTATGCAAAACTGAATTGTTTGAAATAAAACAGTGTGACTTAACTGAATTGCTTGAAATTGAAATATTTAACAATTAAATACTAGTTTGAAATAGAACTGTTTATTTATATAAGAATGAACTTGTTTTTAATAACCTACAAAGGTTGATATGCCAAAAAAATAACAAAAAACAAACAAACAAACAAACAAACAAACGAAATGCTTGGAGAAAAAGCTTGGAACTACACCAGGATTTTTCGTGCTGCTTTTAACAATTCTTGGAAGTTGTACCTTACAATATGGCAATTGTACGGCTACTTAACTCCCATCTCGCAGACCTTCCGAGAAAGGCAAGCAAGGTATGATAGGTAATGTGGATGAAGTAAGTACGAACTCAGAAATGACGTTCTCTAATGGACTTTTACATATTCACACACCAGTGCAGACCAACTTATATTCATTATCTCATCTTGAAGATGATGACGATGCGGCTAACCACGGATAACATGTCTGTGAATAAGAGGGAACGACGAAATCAGCAGAATTACTTTACTGATAATTAAATGCATTGATTGCACCAAACATCTTTTTCTCAAACGACGAGTTGATTCACTCCCTAAGTCTTTCAATTTAAAATGATTTAAAAACATGAACAAATAATTTGATATTATGATGATAGATTCGGTTTGGTTGGGTTTTATGGCATATCAACACTTGTAGTTTATTCAATGCTAAATTCTCTTTATACAATTATATTAAATATATATGATTTGGCTTGGTTTGGTTGGATTCTTATGACATATCAACCATTGTCAGTTAATAAATGCCAAATCCTCTTTATATATATATATCAAATATATATGATTTGGTTTGGTTGGATTTCATGGCATACTAAACATTGTAGGTTATTTAAAGTAAAATCCTCTTTATACATATATATTTGATATATATGATTGGGTTTGGTTTGATTTTATACCATATCAACCATTGTAGATTATTTAAAGCCAAATCCTTTTTATACATATGTATTAACTATATATGATTTGGTTTGGTTGGGTTTTATGGCATATCAATCATTATAGGTTATTTAATGCCAAATCCTCTTTATACATATGTATTAAATATATATGATTTGTAAACCTATTTTATAGATGACATTTTTAAATGGGCCTTAACTCATGTTTTTACACTTAGTTAAATATTTTCAAGTATTGCTATGTGATAGTTACAGCTGAACATCAATCATTTGTTTGCACTCATTTAGATAAATATACATGAAATTAGTTGGTCTGTAATTTCATTTTTAAATGAGTTCAAACTAATTTGTTTGCACTCTCGTATCACAATAGTTTTTACACAGTTAAATGGTTTCAAATACTGTTATGTTTTGACCTTTTGAACCGGTCAAAAATGCCACTCGAGGTGATGCACCTGAAGGAAGTGATACATTCTAATGGCAGTTATGAGAGGAAATCGCGTGGGCGGAAATTGGCTGATGAAATGGGACAAGTTAAAGCCCATGATACACTCATAGACTGATGCACCGGAAGAGAGTGACCTGTGAACTGCATGACAGTTATTTCCGCTTGATGACGAAAACATTCAATTTTAAAGATCGAGTGGGCGTCGAACGATTATATAATTCAGTTGAGTTCCGGCCAGAGAGTTCGAGTTCCAGTGAGAGAAGATGTGGTAGGGAAAGCCACACCAGGCCGAAGGGGCCAGGGGCCCTGATGAGCTGAGTTCCGGAGAAGATGCTGATAAGATGCAATAAAGAAAGCCATCACACAGCAGAGTGAGCCCCTAGGCCTCCTGTTGAGCAGCACTAAAGAATGAGAAAGACACAATGTGACAGTCATAACAGTGGGGTCAAAATATTACAGTTTATGTTCGGTCTTTAGCTCCCTCTCACAGTAAAACCCCACACAACCTTTTCGAACCTTTAAAATAAAGTGAGAGGTAAATACTGTTAAAAAAGTCTTCCTGCGTCGTTTATCATTATCATGCTTGCGTCTGATTAATTCATTGCGTCGGTATGTATCCAAGCATATATATGTATATTTCTGCATGAATCAGCAGATGAGAATATAACAATACAATTATTTCTTTCTAACACTCATAATTCTGTTCAATATAAATCGTTTGTTTGCAGACAGTGAAGTGGTTAAAAGTATTACTATTTAACACTAACTATCCTGTTCAACACTATTCATTCTTTTGCACACACAGTAAAATGGTTCCAAGTATTGCTTTGTATAATAAACAATTCAATTAAACATCAGTCATTTGTTCACACATAGTTAAGTGATCAAGGGGTGTCCTCGTGGTGTAATGGTTAAAGCAATGGACTGCGGAATTGTAGTAAGCGAGTTCGTACTCCAGTCGCGCTATTACGTTCACTTTCGGGCAAATACCCTTGGGAAAGGTATGAACCCCCTGATCCTCCCAGCTATGGGTAAAATAGTACCGCTATAGGTAAAATAGTACCGTTATTCTACTAGGAGAATGGCTTTGGCATTAAATAACCTACAAAGGTTGATATGCCATTAAACAAATAAACCAAACCTTAAATGATCAAACAGTTCTATTTCAAACAATTCAATTTTGCGTGAGTCATCTGTTTGCGCTTAGTTTAAATGTTAAACTGTCCTATTTGACCCGTCGATAGGATCCTATCAGGCGCTACCACTCCGGGCTAGAGTGGACCTGGGAGCGATGGCAATGAAGGGGTACTCCGCATTTCCCAAAGCTCCAGCATTACTGGAGCCTCACCATCAGATTGTTTAGTGTTATATGTAGGACACACATTGTTTAGAGGTTTTACTCTTCAGCAGAGATGCAGTCGGTTTATTCTACAGTCCCAACTGACTGAGCTGTACGATGCTTGGGTGAGTCAAAGTTCTGTAATATTATAGTAAGTTGTTGGCGACCGTAGTCGAGGGCGACCAGAAGGCTCTCTTTTCTATAGCTACTACACCGAGGTGTAGGGGAGGGCGCTACTCCTTTCCCTGGATTGTTCCACTTTACCCTTAATACGTACCTTATATTACTAAGTATTAATCAAGGAGGCCTCAAGTAACATTTTTAAAGTCTTTGGTATGACACAACCTGGGATTGAACGTAGGTCTCCCAGGCCATTGGCAAACACTAGTAAAGTGAGGCACAATCCGGTTCACCAAGTGCTACTCGCTAGATCTTCGTCTATCACTAAGAGCACGGCTTACCTGAACTTGCTAGATCGTCGAGGTACTTGCAACCCGAGAGAAATTTCTCCTACCGTCTGGTTACTGTATCTACGCCTTCATCTTTTGCGCAACAAATGTTTTTAGTTACTTCCGTAGCTCAGTTCGAACTCGTAAAGCAAAAATTCCCGAATTCGACTACGTTGCACGTTCATCTGAACAGCTTTCAAATCACTCGTGGAGTGAAGTAATGCACAACGTGTGAGCGCATCAACTATTACGATACTATCAACCATAACGAGTACCCCGCACGGCTTCGGTCACGTGATAGGCGCGCATAAAGCAAACACGTACTACCAAAATATTGCAAAACTTTTGGCTCACCCTTGTTCAACGTACAACATTGACCTTCCCAACCATGTTTAAACTGGTTGGCTAAAGAAAAATATTATCTTCCACCCCACCTCCTGCTTCTCCCCTTCTTCCTCATCTCTTTCTCTCTCTCTCTCTCTCTCTCTCTCTCTCTGCTTCTTTCACTTGCTTTTATTCTGTTTCTCTTTCTTTCTCTCTTATTCTTTCTCGTTACCTCTGTGCTTCTTTCTCTTTCTTTTTCTCGTTCTCTTTCTCTTCTTTTTCTTTTTCTTTTCTCCCTCTTAACCTCTTCCTCTTTTTTCCCTTTAGGTTTTTTCTTTTTTTTTTCTCTTTCTCTTTTACTTTCTCTGTTTCTTTTTCTCTCTATTAATTTCCTTTTCTTTGCGTATCTGTTTCTTTCTTTTTTTTTTGTCCTGTTTCTCTTTTCGTTCTTATTATTTCTATCTACTCTCTCGTATTCGGACTCTTTCTTTCTTTCTTTCTTTCTTTCTTTCTCCTGCTTATTTTCTTTCATCTTCTCTTTCTATGTCTAGTTCTCTTTCTTTCTCTTCTCTTCTCTTTCTTTCTTTCTTTCTTTCTTTTACTTTGTGTAGCTCTTCGAATTTCTCTTTTTTCTTTCTTTTCTCCTTTTTCTTTCTGTTTTCTTTTCTTTCTTTCATCTTTTTCACATTCCCTTTCTCTGTGAAGATCTCTCTTTCTTTCTTTCTTCTTTCTTGTTTTCTTTCACCTTTTCTTCCTATGTC